>CAUYRB010088213.1:0-47950 GCA_963574695.1 Propithecus perrieri | reverse complement strand
ACCATGCTCGGCTAATTTTTTCTATATATTTTTAGTTATCCGATTAATTTCTTTCTATTTTTAGTAGAGACGGGGTCTCGCTCTTGATCAGGCTGGTTTCGAACTCCTGAGCTCAAACAATCCGCCCGCCTCGGCCTCCCAGAGTGCTAGGATTACAGGCATGAGCCACCGCGCCCGGCCCAATATTTTTTAATATTTTTAGAGACAGGGTCTCACTATGTTTACCAGGCTGGTCTCACACTCCTGGCCTCAAGCTATCCTCCCTTCTCAGCCTCCCAAGTGGCTGAATTACATGTGCAAGTTACCATGCCTGGCCCAGTTGTTTTTTATAAACTGGTGAGTGTGTATTACTATCTTACTATCACATGACTAAAATTCTAAAATGTGACCACCAGGTGCAGTGGCTCACATCTGTAATCCCAATACTTTGGGAGGCCTAAGTGAAAGGATTGGTTTAGGACAGGAATTCCTATACAAACAGGGCAACATAGTGAGACCCTGTCTCTAAAAAAAAAAAAAAAGAAAAAAATTAGCCAGGCATGGTGTTATATACCTGTAGTCCTACCTACTCAGGAGGCTGAGGCAGGAGGATCCCTTGAGCCCGGGAGTTCGAGGATGCAGTGAGCTATGATCACTCCACTGCACTCCAGCGTGGGTGACAAAGCAAGACCCTGTCTCTTAAAAAAAAAAAAAAAAAAAATTTAAATGACATTCTAAAATGAAAGCTGTAAAATATTTGTATGTGTAGAGATATGTTTAGCTGTGTTTACAAGTATTTACATATATTATGTTGTATGTTGCATCTACATGATAGACTCTGATGTAGTCAGCCAGAAATTCCTTAAGGAATTCTATTCAGATTGGCTTACATAAGCGTTCATAAAAACTGTTAAAATATACAGTAATTAACCCAAATGCCTTTTAATTCACATAAGTAAATCTTTGATTAAATATCTGGTTTTAAATTTGTTGATAAAATAAAAATAGAAACATCTTCAGAATTGTCACCATACATTTTGCCTGGTTTTACTGCTCAGACAGCACTTTTTTTTTTTTTTTTTTTTTTGGTCAATTTTACTCTGTCGCCCTGGAATAGAGTACAGTGTCATCATCATAGCTCACTGCAACCTCAAACTCCTGGGTTTAAGCCATCCTCCTGCCTCAGTCTCCCGAGTAGTTGGGACCACAGGCGCACACCACCACACCCGGCTAATTTTTCTATTTTTAGTAGAGATGGGGTCTCACTCTTGCTCAAGCTGGTCTCAAACTCCTAAGCTCAGGCAATCCTCCCACCTCAGCCTCCCACAGACAGTTTTATATTTGTCTCTGATAGATGTTTTAGGGTGTTAGGGTTGACATAAAGGTTATACAATAACCTAATATAAAATCAGCCTAAAAACAAAATTGTATGTGTAACTCTTTGATAAATAAGACTAATTTAATATTGTTGGTTTAACGAAAAGAGCTGTACCTTCTCAGCTTTCAGCAAAATACCCATATATTTAAATTTAAGGTTCTTACTCAGGTGAACATCCCATCATAGGCTATAAAAAGGGTTAACAGGAAAATAACTTGAAATAATGACTACCTTTGTTTACTGCCTCAGTTTTCATAAGTAATTCAGACATAATTGTTTAAAATAAATTAGCTAAATGTAAATGAGATAAATGTTCAAGAATGAACTTTTCATATAATTTGAAATTATAAATTTATGTTATGTTAAATTAAGTGACAGACACTCATGAAGTATCTGGATCATTTCCATATAAATTCCATTTTACCTTATATGGACACATAAATTGTTGAACATAAATATGTTTGTTCTTGGCTTCTCAAATCTTATAGAAGAACCAAATATATTTCAGGCTTCTCAAATCTTATAGAAGGACCAAATATATTTCAGTCTATTAATATACATAAAAGTTATGCTATGGGGAAACATGTTTCTAAAAATCATAAAATGGTTCTCATCTATAAAATACTGATAAGTTACAGACAGTTCAAAATTTCTTGCTTCCTAGGTTTTCACTAAAAATTAAGGTTATGAAGAGTTTTCAGTTCTAACAAACGTATATAATTCTGTGAACAAAGCATAGTAAAAAGTAAAATGTTTTTGGATGAGAAAAATTATAATAAAGTCATAACAATGTGTTCTCTATTGAGAAAAAAAGAATTGGTTAAATTCAGAGGTTATTTAAGGTTGTTTCAAAAAGTAAAATCCAGAAAGGAAATAGAAATAAGATAGAAAGGAATCAGTAAGTAGGAGAGAAATGTGAAGTTATGAGTATGAAGAAGCATTTCCGGTAAAGAAGGTTAAAAACAGAGTAACTGGTGGGGCATGCCTATAGTCCCAGATACTAAAGAGGCTGAGATGGGAGGATCCCTTGAGCCTAGGAGTTTTGAGAGCAGCCTGGGCAACACAGAGAGATTCGGTTGAGAGGAGGGGAGGGGAGGGGGGAAGATGAAAGGAAGAGGGGAGGAAGAGGAGAGAAAGAGAAGAGAAAGGAAAGAGAGAAAATGGAAAAAAGGGAAAAAAAGAAAAGGAAAGAGAGAGAAAAGAAAAGAGAAAGAAATAGAGAAAGACAGAATAACTCTTCAAAATGGTAAGGAAAAAAAGAAATTAAATTCTGTCCTAAAGTAGAATGACTGGTTATTTAAGAAAGAGGAAGTATAGGACAAAACTAAAGGTCTAAGCATGATGTAGAAGGTCTGAGTAAGTTGGAGATTTGTGAAGGATGAATTTATGAAAGTAAGTTTGTGTGTGATCAAGTTGGCTATAATTAAAAGAGAATTATTAATAAGTTTTTTTAAAGTCTGAGCTGTGATTAAAAATATACATATAACACACATGATAGAAAATTAAAACTTTGGTCCCCTATGTCAGAACAAGGCTTTCGTGAAGTTTTGATCCGCTCTTAGTAAAAACTGCAAGAGGTTTTGATTTTTAATTCCGAAATCTAGGTTTCTTTAAATTTCAGCCATATTCTCAACTACTTCACAGTTTAGAGCAATGTTTTCTCCTCCAGTATAACTTAATTCTGTTAGTATCAATCCCTAGTGTTTAAAAAAAAAAGAAAAAAAAGGATAACTTGTATTCATGGCTTTTTTTGCTGTGTCTGAATTGCTCCATTTAACCAGGAAATTTCCCATTCTTATACTAAGAGCCACATATTCCCCTGCTCAAGGTACTAGTTTTCCTGTTTATATTCCTCTATAATATGGTGTACACTCATAACCTTGGACACACACTCTTCCTGTGTCTAATTCCAGGTTATCTAAATGGGCTTCCCATAAGGAGAAGCAATCTCCCTGTAGGAGGTTTTTCCTTACCTTTTTGGTAACCGGCCTAAGAAACAAAGATTTTACATTTTATCAAGGTAATTCCCCGTGTTTCATGCTATCTTTGTCAGGTTTTTTGATTACTTAGAAAAACTGGAGTTTGAAAGAGTTAATGTTTCTTTTATATCCTTGTAACTTTCTGTATGGCTTTTGAAGTCTTTTGATTATTAATGAATGACTAATATTTCACAGTGACCTGTGATCCTTGCTTTGATCAGGTGTTTTAAACCTTTTGACATCTTTGTTAGGCTTCCCCAATATCAAGTTCTAAAGTATTTCTTGACCTCAAACTAACTTTGGGATGTTCCACAGGGTGCTAGACCTTCTCAAAGATTTATAAAAGAGAAACATTAAAGGAAATCAGGTTTATTTGATATGTTGAATTATACAAAGATCATTGTCAAATCAGTGATGCTAGACCTTTCAATTACACTTCCAGATATTTTATTGATACAAATGTTCCAAAATTGTATAAAACTCTTATAAATCTGTCATTAGTCATAATCCTGGTTATTATGTTGTATGCCATGAAAATAACCAAATTTCCTTTACTTGCTAATTATAATGAACTTCCACAAGATTGTTAACCATGGCTATTCTAAGTCTTTGTCACTCAAGTTTTTTTATTATTCTCTAAAAGCATTTGCAACCAAAATCATGGAAAATTAGCCAGGCATGTCTGTAGTCCTACCTATTCGGGAGGCTGAGGCAGGAGGATCACTTAAGTCCAGGAGTTTGAGGCTGCAGTGAGCTATGATCATGCCACTGCACTCTAGCCTGGGCAACAGAGTAAGACCTCATCTCTTCAAACCAAAAAAAAAAAGAAAGAAAGAAAAAGAAAAATTTTTTAAAAATTCACGGAAAAGACTCTAACAAGTATTCATAAATACACATTCCTGATAACTTTAAGATCAATGAACTAGAAATTTTCCAGAACTCTAGTGAAGAAACTAATAAATTCAAGGAACCGTTAATTAAAAATTAAGCAAAATAAAAATTAAAAGACATTAAGTAATGAAGATGTTTTTATGACTTTATTTTAAATATTGTTGATTCTTTACTTAAATGTTTTGTTTTCCACATTTAAGGAAACTTTTTCTCTTAATCTATAGTTTACAGTAATTTGGTAAGATATACTTTTATGAACAAAAGTAGAAGCATTTACTTTTCCTCCCTACTTGATCCCTTCAAAATTCAGAAACTAATTATGAGTATTTTTATTTTTATGGCAATGTAGTTGTTTGCCTAAGTTCAATAAGAATCTCCTGTCTTTACAACAGGATACAACTGGAAACATTGGTTATATTACCAAGGATTTGAGTGGAAAATCATACTTAAGAATGTGCATGGGATGTCTGGCTTCAGGGGTTCCCAGCTTTACCGTGAGTGAATAAAAATTGTCACTTTCTATCCAGCCCGGAACCTTAAAATTGTAGGTAAAATCTAAAGCCTGACTTAATTTGGCTTCCTAACCTTGAAAGGTTTTTAAATCTCAGATTTCTATATGGCCGACAGCTATTCTTGTTGCATTTACGTAAATGATCAGACCCAAATTTGATAAAACTTATTTTATAAACAAATTTGTCTTCCACTAATTACCTTTGGTAGAAATCAGGATGACTATGGAGAGAAAAGTTACGTTGCTAAAGAAAAGCTATATGCACCTGTTATTAGATTGTAGACCTGTGTATTGTATTCAAGTTTTTATTATCTGCCTGTAGACTGGCCTGGATCCTAAATTCTTCTAGGTTCCTCCAATCCAACATTATTCCACAGAATTATTAAAAACTGGAACTGCTCTGTTCCTGAAGCTTTGTAAGCTGAAACTAGATAAATTTTAAGGGACAAGTCTCATGCCTGATGTTTGGGCCACACAGAAAAGTTCACCAAACTACCCAATGTCATAACCAGAGACATTCAACTGCAAACCAGGATGAGAAGCTGATGACTTCACGCTGTCGACAGTTTCTCCCAAGACAATGGAACAAGACTCCATATTATAATGAGACTCTTTACCCCTAGTAATGTCTATCTTTTTCACTTGGCAGGATAATGCTATAATTGAAATTTCACAATCAGTAGCTTCTGTTGGTAACTTGACAGAATTTGACCTAAGAGATCCTTTCATTCACCTAGTGGGTGACTTTGGCAACATCCCTAATACAACTGTTGCTCACACTCTGCTTTAATTCAACCCAGTCATGGAATACTACATGATAAAACTATATTATCTACCGGTTAAGTAAGGAAATGTTTGTGCTATTACTAATACTACATATGCTGTATCTGGATAAATTCCTCTAGGAAAGATGAGACTCATACACAAAACAAGAAAACAAGCCACGTGGTTACAATATGTCCCACCTACTTCCCTATGGTCATTTGATTTATTCAATTGATTGCCTTTAAGCTGAGGCTCATAGTTCAAAACCATCATATTACTATTCATTTTACTTTGTATTTTCCTTTTTAAACTTTGTACCTGTTATTTCTCAAATTTCTGCAGAAGTACAACTCCTAACAGAATAATGCTGGCCCTACACTTTGAAATGATAGCCAACACCTAAGGAAAAGACAAAAACTGAACTTAACAATGGACTCCTGGGAGATTTAGCCTGAAAATCACTCCCTCCAAGCCTTCCTTGTTGCTCAAATGTGGCTAAAAGATTTTTGACACTGACTGTTAGTCACCAATCACTCCCTCCGATGTGGGACCAGACCAACAACGCAGAACAGCTTCATCTGGGGACCAAGGGACAATTAAAACCTAATTACAGGATGACTGATCAGTGATGCTTCTGAAGAAAGATCTTGATCAAAAGCAGGAAATGTGAAAGTTTCTCAATTAAAATGGAGTCAGTTGTTTTAAAAACCCTGACAAATAGAGCCAGGGAAGACCATCAAGGAAGCATTCTCATGCACAAAGAATGAAGAAGTATGATCACAAAAGAATACAAAAAAACACAGCCTAGTACAAAGGCCATCACAACTTCATAAAAACAATACTTCTGCAAAGACACGTAGTGAGCAACTGGCTGTCCCACCTCAGATTGGTACAGTCCTTGTTACTGATCCTTGTAGCTAAGGATAATTGATTCAAAACAATTACATAATCCTCTTCATTTTTCCTTCAAAAACCTATGTCTTCCTTTATCTCCTGAATATGCACATAGTTTACTATGGCATGTGTATTCCCACTGCAATGCTCATTCCTGAATATCATTTTCTTTTAGAGAGTCTGTTACTTAGGTTGACAGAACAAATCATATGTAAACAATGAACTGAGACCATTATTTCTCACCTTACACATAAATTAAGTCAAAATAGATCATAAAATCTAAAGTTTTGAACTAAAACTATAAAACTTCCAGAAGAAAAAGGTGAAAACCCCCCAAGACATTGGATTAAGTAGAGTCGTCGTCTTCTTTTTTCTCCTCTTTTTTTTTTTTTTTTTTGAGACAAGGTTGCACTTTGTTTCCCCATCTAGAGTGCAGTGATGTCATCATAGCTCAACCTCAACCTCCCTGGCTCAAGCAAGCCTCCTGCCTCAGCCTCCAGAGTAGGCGGGACTACAAGTGTGTGCCACCATGCCCAACTAATTTTTTTTATTTTTTGTAGAGACAGGGTCTCACTATATTATTCAGGCTGGTCTTAAACTCCTAGCCTTAAGAAATCCCTCCATCTTGGCCTTCCAGAGTGTTAGGACTACAAGCATGAGCCACCACGCCAAGCTAAGCAGAGAGTTCTTATCTAAGACAACAAAAGCGTAAGCTATAAAAGAAAAAAACTGAGAAACTGGACTCCATCAAAATTAAAATGTATGCCCTTCAAAACATCCCAATCCCCCATTTTAAAAAAATGAAAAGACCAGCCACAAACTGTAAAGAAATATTTGCAAATCAAATATTATTAAAGGACTTACATCTAGAATACATTAAAAAAAACTCTTACAATTCAGTAATAATAAGTCATACAACTCACTTTAAAAACAGGCAACAGATTTGAATCTTTTGTCATCAAAAAGGATATATGAATGGCTAATAATCATCTGAAAAGATGCTCAACGGTATGAGTCATAAGGAAATTCAAATTAAAACCACAAAGAGTAAACAAATTTATATCCACTAGAATGGTTATAATAAAAAAGACAGACAGGGGTGAGGGGGTGGCAAGGGCAACATACGTAACCTAAACATCTGTACCCGCATAATATGCTGAAATAAAAAATAAAAAAAAAAGACAGACAATAGCAAGTGTTGGCAAGGACATGAAGAAAACTGGAACTCTTCACATCTTGCTGTTAGGAATGTAAGATGGCATGGCCCCTTTGGGAAATAGTTTGACAGTTTCTTAAAAAGTTAAACATATGATGCAGTAATTCTACTCCTAGATATCTACCTAACAGAAATGAAACCAAACATCCACATTAAGACTTGTACTCAGATATTCAAGGATCACTATTTGAAATATTCAAAAACTGAAAACAATCTAAACACCTATAAACTGGTCAACAGATAAACAAAATGTGGTACAGTAGTCCCCCCTTACCTCCTTATCCAGTTTTACTTTCCACAGTTTCAGTTACCCACAGTCAAAGGTGTTCTGAAAATATTAAATGGAAAATTCCAGAAATAAACAATCCATGTTTTAAAACATGCACACCAATCTGAGTAACATGAAATCTCATGTCATTCTTCTCAGTCCTGCCTGGGATGTGAATCATCCCTTTGTCCAAGTACTCATACTGTATACACTACCTGCCAGTTAGTAGCCATCTCAGTTATCAGATCCTCTATCATGGTATCACAGTGCTTGTGTTCAAGTAACCCTTACTTTACTTAATAATGGCCCCAAAGCTCAAGAGCAGTGATGCTGACAATTGAGATATGCCAAAAAAGAAGTTGGAAAATGCTTCCTTTAAGTGAAAAGGTAAAAGTTCTCAATTTAGTAAGAAAAAAAAAAGTTGTATACTGAGGTTGCTAAGATCTACAGTAAGAACAAATATCCTAGCCATGAAATTGTGAATAGTATATTGTTATAACTGTTCTATTTTATTGTTATTTTTAATCTCTTACTGTGCCTAATTTATAAATTAAACTTTATCATAGATAGATATGTAGAGAGGAAAAAATAGTATATATAGGGTTCAGTACTATCTGAGATTTTAGCATCCACTGAGGGTCTTGGAATCCCCCAGTGGTATCCCCCACGGATAATGGAGAACTACTGTATATTCATCAAAAAGAAATACTATTTAGCAATAAAAAGGAACAAAATATTGATGCATGCTACAATAAGAATGAATCCCAAAAGCATCATGCTAAATGAAAGAAGACAGATGCAAAAGACCACATATTGTATGATTCCATTTATATGAAATATCCAGAAAAAGCAAATCTATGAAGACAAAAACAAATCAGTGATTGCCTGAGGCTGGGGGTGAGAGTGAGGATTAACTACAAAAAGGCTATAAGGAATTTCTGGAGGTCATGAAAATGTTCTAAAATTGGCTTGTGATGAGTTTCACAATTCTATGTATTTACTAAAAATTACTGAATGTTACACTCAAAATGGATGAATTTTTTGGTATTATAAATAAACCAAAAAGCTGATTTCTTTAAAAGTGTACATACCTAAGAGAAATGAAAACATGTTCACACACAAAACATGTACACAATTATTCACAGCAGCATTATTCATAACAGCCAAAAAGTAGAAACTCCAATGTCTATCAACTGATGAATGGAAAAATAAAATATATCCATACAATGGACTATTACTCAGCAATAAAAAGAAATGAAGTACTGACACCTGCTACAACATGAATAAACTTTAAAAACATTATGCTAAGTGAAAGAAACCAGTCACAAAAGACCATTATACAGTTTCATTTATATGAAAAGTCCAGAAGAGGCCAATCTACAAAGATAGAAAGTAGATCAGCGGTTGCTTAAGACTGGGAGTGTTGGGGGGAAATGGACAGTGACTGCTAATGGGTACTGGGTTCTTTTTTGGGGTGATGAAAACGTTCTAAAGATGATTACGGTGATGGTTGCACAACTTTGAATATAAAGTCAGCCCTCCGTATCCCTGAGTTCCCAATCCATGGATTCAACAAACCAGGGATGGAAAATATTCGGAAAAAAATTGTCTGTACTGAACATGCACGGACTTTTTTTCCACATAATTATTCCCTAAACAATACCACATAACATTTATATAGCAGGTACACTGTATTAGGTACTGTAAGTAATCTAGAGATAATTTAAAGTATACAGGAGAATGTGCATAGCTTATATGCAAATACTATGCCATTTTGCATCAGAGCCTTGAGGATCCATAGATTTTGGTATCCTCAAGAGGTCCTAGAACCAATCCTACATGGATAGCAAGGAACAACTGTACTAAAAACCACTGAGGCTGGCTCACACCTGTAATCCCAGCACTTCGGGAGGCCGAGGTGGGAGGATAGCTTGAGGCCAGGAGTTCAGAACAGCCTGAGCAACATATGGGGACCTCATTTCTAAAAAAAAATTAAAAAATAAACTAGCCGGGTGTGGTGTCCTGTGCCTGTAGTTTCAGCTACTCTGGAGGCTGAATCAGGAGCATTGCTTGGAGGCTGAGGTTAAAGTGAGCTATGATAACACCACTGCTCTCTAGCCCAGGCAACAGACCAAGATCCTGTCTCAAAAAAAAAAAGAAAGAAAGAAAAAAACCACTGAACTGTACACTTTAAAACAAATTGAATGGTATATGAATTATATTGCAATAAAGCTGTTTACCCTCCTACACACACAAAAAAAGGTACACAAACTTTGAGGGGGTAAAGCTATTAACATTGGCAGGCCCTACCACAGTTATCAATCTGTTTGCTTAGGATATAAAAATCCCAAAGTTAGAAATTCTTCCCAACCATACTCAAGCTGATTATTGTATAAATGAATATTTATGTCTGAAATGAGGGACAATGATTAATCCCAGTTATTAGCTAAATCACTAAGCTTCAAAATAAGTTGACATTAAATATTTAAATTTTAAATGCCCAAAGTATCTCAATTTCCTATTCAGTTTCGTTTTCATAAGTTTAACTAGATATCTCAATAATATTCATATGAATCCACTCTATAGAAGTATTGTCCTATATAAACTTTATTCCTAAATTCCTTTAAACGTAATTCAATGATTTCCAGTCTTATATAAAGTCATGCTACCTTTTGAAGGAACTCTGAAACACAAATACCCAATCCTATTTTAGTAAAACATACATTTTTCTGTGATTCTGGCGTTAGAAAAGGTGCATAATTTACCTCTCGATAGAGACTCACAGATAAAAAGAAAAGCAAATCTGATTACCAAACACACGATTACTGTTCTCTCATCACCGGATTAGAATTTAAACCATACAGCTGAAGTAAATGTTCATGAACATAAGAAAGGGGGAAGTATTACAGTTTTACAACGAAGTGTTCCCCTCTTACTCATTTAATGAAGTACTAAGAACTTAAAAGCTATTCTGCAGTGAATCTGGCTCCCAGAAAGGAAGCCCAGGATGCTGGCCCATGAGGAACACTAGAAACTGTGCAATCTGGATTACTCTCGGTGTTATGGAATATTTTCTCCGTCCTTTATTGACACGGAATAAAAATGCCCAACTAGAGCGAGAGAGGGGGCTCGGCTGCCCCGCTCACGAAGCTGCTCGGTGAAAGTCAGTACCGAGTTAGTACCCAGCCCCGGCAGAGCCCCTCACTGTCCTCCTCCCGCGCCCCTAGAACATCCAGTAGCGCGGTCCCTGAGGGCCAGCTTGGCGAGAAAATATCCAGAAGGCGGTACTGGACGTGCGTGTTACTGAGTCTGTTTTTGTTGTGTTTAAAAAACAGATTCCGATCAGAGCCAAGCCTCCCTCCCCCTCCCCCAGGGAACTGGAGGAAGTGGCAGCAGGGGGCCGGCGTGGAGAGCGAGAATAAAAGAACAGCCGAGTTCAACCTGTCGTGCAAGCTAGCAGCGGAGGGAAGGAAAGGTAAGCGGCGGCGATAAGGCCCGACCGGGAAGGAAACTGGTGTCCAGCCACCACCACCTCCCACCCCGCCCCGCCACACGGAGCGGCCCCAGGCTCCCAGGTCCCGCCCTGAGCTCGCCGCCCAGCCCCGGCGCCCGCCGCAGACTCCCGCCCAACACAGACCCTCCCAGGACGCGCTTCCTCGGGAGCCGAGCCGGACCCCCGCCCTGGACTCCCCGCGGGATGAGGCGGGTCAGTTCAGTCCGCTTCTCGGCAGAGGTGACTAGCGCAGAGATGTAAACACAGCGAGACCAGCTGCGCTCGGCCCATCCCCCCCGCCGGGGTCCGTAACCTCTTCCCTCAGCCCTGCCCCGCGTTCCCAGCCGGCAGGCGCGCAGCGCGCCTTCCCCTTTCTCTAAGTCCCGCTCCCCGACCGTTGCCCGGGGACACTCAGCCCCCTTTCCCCGGCCCCCTTCCAGTGTCACCGCCACAGCCTCCGGAAAACCCCTCCGCAAACCCCGGAGCAAACAACACAGGCGCGGGGCGGGGGCGCGGAGGGAGGAGGCGGCACTCGGGACAGCGAGGCTTTATCGCCGCGCCCTCCGCGCTCCCCCTCTTCAGCTTCGGCTGCCCGCGCTCTTACCTGCTCTCCGCGTCGCCTGGGAAAGACCGCAGCACCCCTTTCCCTCCTAGCAGGGCCGCGGACTATCCGCCGCTGCCGCCGTTGGCCGGGCGTCCGGAGGGAGCCGGGGCCTCCCCCGCAGCCCAAGCCGCTCCACAGGGAGAGGAGGAGACAAAACAGAGGCGCGCCGCCTCGCGCTGCGGCCCCCGCCCGCGCCGCCCCACAGACCCCCAACCGCCGAGACGACGGCGGCGACACAGAGCTTGGCGCGGGGAGCAATGATGGCCCCCGCCCCGCTCCTGGCCTCCTCCCTCCACCCCCCGCCTCGGCTCCTCCCCCTCGGCCTCCAGCCGCCGCCACCAGGACACTCCAGTGCGCCTCCCCCTCCCCGCGGGCTCCGAGCGCTCCTCCCCTCCCCACGCGGCGGGGCGGGGCGGGGGTGGGGGGACGGCACCGCCAGTCACCGCAGCGCCTGTCAAACCCCGACCGTCTATTTATACCCCGCGGGGCCCAGCCGCCCTCGGCCCCCACCAACCACGCCGAGCCTTCCTCTGTTGCTCTCTGGAATCCCGCCCTTCTCTTATCGCCCAACTTCTCCCAAACCCGCCTTCTCAGGTAAAGACGCTCGCCGCTTGTCCGGCTCCCCGCCCGGGGCTTCCCCGTCCCGCTCTCCAGCCCAGGACTGGTGCGGGGAGCCCCACCGCGCGGGGCAGGCGTGCACCTGCAGCGCCCGCCGGCCCGCCTCTCCCAGCCGGCCGGGACCGCACGCACACACCCTCGCCACTCTGAGGCCCCTCGCGAGCCCTGGCTGTCACCCTGTCCCTAACTCAGGCCTCTCGCCCTTGTCCTCTGGGGACTGCCCCCACTCGGGCAGTCCCACAGTTACTGGGGAGCGAGAGGTTGCAAAACTCCTAGCCTAGATCGGTCTCGTCTCCACTCCTCAGCCTCGGCTAAGTAAAAGGTGGGGGTTCGGGCGGGTAGGAGCGCGACGCCGCCCCGCCCCGGCCGGTGACGCACGTGGCGCACCGCCCCCGCCGGCCTCGCGCCCCTCGGCGCCGCCCGCTCCTCCTCCCGCTCGCAAATGCCCGGCCTAGTACACCCGCGGACCCCGCCCCATTCCCAGAAATTACCACCCGCCCAACCGCCCGGCAGCGCGGCGGTTGGTGCCGGCGTTTGCTGGCTGTCGGGCGGCCGGGCCCAGCGCGCAGCTGCGGAGCGCGGCGAGCCCTCTTCGGCGCTGCCCCGAGAGCTGTTGGCTCCCGCACCGAGCCATTGTCGCTCCGCGCTCGGTCCGCAACGGAGAAGTAACTCAAGTCCGAGTATTGTTGGTGCGAGGATGGAGAGTGTATTTGGTGAGGGAGTATTTTGGGCCAAGTGCCTGAGAATTCGAAAACGAAAACCCAGCAGTCGCTGCACGCTTCTGGTTTCACACTTTCACACAAAGGGGAACCTCTGAACAGGGCACTCTCACGCGCCTCCAAGTGCACAAAAGCCAATGACACGGTGCCCTGGGTTGCCCAGCGTTCGGCGCGTCTCATTAATGGGTTTTCTTAGGCACAGTTATGCATATAAACGCTTCATTCGCTTCCCTCACCACCACCATTCCCCGCCGCCGCGTTTTCTTGTATTCGTTTCTTTAACAAAGAGCATTGAGCGTCCCGGTGCGCGCGAGGGCTGTCCTGGTGCTCCCCTCTCCGGCTCCTGCAGCCTCACTGCGATAGACCTGGCACCTGGCACACTTCGCCAGGTTTATTTCAGGGCTCTAGCCTCTTTTTTGCTACTCCACAACCAGTCTTGAGTGAAGAAACCCTGAGGAATATAAGTGGTAGCTGTTCTTAAACGTGGGAACCGTGGAAATAACCCTAGAGTAGAGCTTAAATGTCAGAAAACCATAGGAGGCTCCACTGATTTAAGTCCCTGAAGAACCTGAGAATGTAATGATCTCTTTATTTTTTAATACTGTTATTGTCTCTCTACTTGGGGGTGATTCTTCCTTTCCTAGCTTAAAAAGCAACTCTGGGGGATCCTATTCTTATTTAAGAAACGTTTATTCTTAAACTCAGGGGAAACCTGGATAGTATGACGGTTAGTCAAAGATCCTCTTAACACTGATGAAGTTTTGTGGATTTCTGAGTTCTGAAACATGGTGACTCCCTTTTGAACTAAAGGATCTGTAAAGCCTTGGTAATATTCAAACTTCAATGCACAATGAACAGCATACTGCATACATACCACCCTTTCTAAGGCAGTATTTTTATCTCCTATTTCTTGTAAAATAACCTGTAACTTACAGGAACCATTGCCCACTTTGATATTTGTAAGGAATTAATTAATAATCAATACTATTACTACATTTCCATAACAAACATAGCATGGCATATTAAGGAGCATGCAAGGACAAAGCTTGATTCCTGTAGATAGGGACAGATCTCACCTGCTGTGTCATATTGTTAGTGTTGTCAGCTACCTTGAGAAGAAATGTGTATCTCCCACTGCCAATTGGCAGTGAGCTGGAAAGTCCCAGGTGGATAACAGTGGTGGATAACATAGTTCCCAATTTTTCACTACTCCAGGTATGCATGCCCTTTGAAATATGGCTTTGTAGTTCTTCTCATTAGAGACAGGATGTTTCTCTACCCTCTTAATGTTGGGCTTACAATATTCCATTGGCTTTTGGCCAAAGGAATATGGGCAGAAGTGACAGTGTGACAGTTATGAGCCTGGCCTCAAGAAGTATTTCATGTTTCTGCTTGCCTGTCTGGCACTTCTGCCATTTACAATGTAACGAGCATACCTGGGTAGTCTGCTGGTCCAAGAAGGATGGGAGACACACCTGGAGCAGGTCTGGAACCACCCCCAGCTTGGAGTCAGTGACCTGCAAAATAAGGGATTATTGTTTTTAAGCCCTGTGTTTTGGAGGGGTTTGCTTCCCAGAATTAGTGTTGTGATAGCTGGCTGAAACAATAATGGATAGAGCAATCTGCTTCCCTGGTATTGGCCTTGGAGATGCCTAATTTGATGTCTCTGAGGCAGCTCTTTGGTAGTGGGTCTTAGACACATCCCTTGTGAAGGTGGGCCAAGTAAGAAACGCAGAAAGTTTGCAGCAAAGCATTCTACAGACCTCAGGGTTAGTAGGAAAGCTCAGTGTGGCCAGTAGTCCTAGTAGCAAACTGATGATCATGGAATAGGAGAACTCTGTGTTGTAACTGGATTGCTTTTGTTTGTGTTAATGAATCATTTTTATTTTTTAATTACAAAAGTGATTCATTAATACATTCTCATCATCAATTTTCAAATAATGCAAAATAGACTTTTTAAAAATCCAAGTACCCCTCCCTCTTTACTTCCCTTCCCATTCTTCACTTACCCTTCACACATACCCAGTCATGCCATACTTCTGCTTTCCCACAGATAACCATAAATGATAGTTTAGCCTGTAAGCTTCCAAACTTTTTTTCTGTGCATTTGTGTACATATCTGTACATTTATATGTTAAATATAAGTCGGATTATATAATACGTGTATTAGGTATTACACTTCTTTTCTCTTTTTATTTTCCCTTTGTTCTAATATATAGGAAAGTCTTTTTAAAAGTTCACCCTGTCTTCAGTATTGCAGGTTAACCAAAAGAAGAGGTTTTGTTGCTTTTATATCAGAATGTTAAATAGGAGGAGGACCCTTTAGGGCCAGTATGGGACTGGCAGTGACAATGAACATCAGGAGCACAAGCAAAAACTAAATTGAGTGGTGGCCGGCAAATTATTTCCCTCTCCTAACCTGGAACTTCACTTTCTTGGGCTAATCCTTGGAAGTTTTGAGTTGTATTTTACTGCATGAGGCCATAGTCCCTTATAACATTCAAAGCCCCAGAGAATAAGGTAGAGCTGTGCTATCTTTTCTGACCTAACCTTGGGAGTCACGTACCATCACTTCTGCCATATTCTGTTGGTCACACAGATTGGTCCTAATTCAGTGTAGGAGGGGACTACACAAGGACATTAATATAAGGAGATGAGGGCCATCCGGGGGCCATGTGGGAAGCTGGCTGCCACAAGGGCATTCACAGTAGTGTATTTTGATAATACAATCTTTTTTTTCTTAATTTTATATGTCGATTTATTTATATTTTTTTTTTAATTTCAGCATATTATGGGGATACAGATGTTTAGGTTACATATGTTGCCCTTGCCCCCCCTCCCCCCTATTTTTATTTTTTTATTTCAAAATAGTGAGGGGGTACAAATATTTTTGTTACATGAATACCTTGTATAATGCTTAAGTCAAGGCTTTTAGTGTACCCATAACCAGAATAGTGTTGATTGTACCCAATGGTTAAGTTTTTACCTGTCACCCCCTCCCACCCTCCACCCTTCTTGGCTTCCAATGTCCTTTACCTCTCTTTTTGACTGACACAATTTTTAATCTTGTTTGATTCCCTCATCACAGGTTGGAAAATTCCCTGGTTGCCAATGACTATGCAGACTTTACAAGAACAGCCAGAAAAATCTCTTCTTTTTCTCTCCTGAAAGAATGAGTGGTTCTGGGCAATTATTCAGTTGTATTTTGCTATTAACCTACCTTATTTGTGAACCACTATATCCAACCCTCTATGCAAAGAAGATTATTCATAACTCTCCCATACTCTGAATCAACAAAGAAAACCAGTCCCCAAACTCACTTTTTAAGTATTGACTTTTATGAATCAGAATCTTTTAAACATTGTATATTAAGTAAGTTATAAGAGAGCTGCCTTAGTGAATGACCAAAACCAAAATAATTTTAGGGGGATACATTAAGTTGCCAGAATCCAGTGAAGTAATTTTGAGGATGAAATTTGTACCATCAAATGCAGTCAGATAAATAAGCAGAAAGTATAAAGTTTTGAACATAAAAGGAAAGTTAAATCCTCATGAGTTACAAGTATTGTTATAATACTTTACCATGTAATGTTTTCTAGTAAAATAATTACTTAAAGTAATTTCATAATTTGAGTTTTTGATATATTTCAAAAGCAGCCTTCTCTTTAAAATAGTGCTTTAGTTGGAAGACTTTTATTAAATCTATCCTCAGAAAAAACTACTTTTAAAGAACACTATATTGCTTTATTAAAATATTTGAAGTATTTAAGATGGATTATACTTTATTCTAGTTAGAATTTCTAATATTTTTAATGTTAAAGCCAACTTTTGTAAGCAGACTTTACTTCCTTATTTTCATTGTAAAATTAAAACTCGGAATGAAATGTACATGAAGACATTAGTGATTTAAGACCACATTAATATTTAAATTTTCTGAATAAAATTATTAATAAAATTCAGAGTAAATGCTATAGTAGTTAATTAAAACACAAAGATAAATATAATCCATGGGGAAATACTTGAAACAAATTTCCGTATTTACGAGCTGAATATTTTTAAGGGCATTTAACCCTGTTTCTTACATGCTGTTAAGTTAAAATGAGTTAATAGAAATGTTTCTTTCCATTTACTTTTCAGATCACTCTAAAAATTAGAAAAACTAGCCAAAAGCCTTGGTTTCCCATTATTTATTTGCTTTCTTCTCTGGAGATTTTTCCTATTTGTCAGCTAATCACTGTAGGTGGCATTATTTTAATAACAGTAAATAATTGCAATGACAATAATATTGGCCACTATTAACATACTGCTTAGGTGCCCTGTGTTCATTCATCTTATGAGTTTAGTATTATCTCCATTTTAAAGTTGATGCTGCAGCTAAGAAAGGTTGAGCTACTTGTTCAAAGTTACACAGTAGGTGGCAGAGTTGGATATTGAATCTTTTTCCAGAGCCTATGTTCTTAATCATTCATATATCATACTATTAAAATGGTTTTTTTTCTTTTTTTTTTTTTTTGGACAGAATCTCCCTCTGTTGCCCAGGCCGGAGTACAGTGGCCTCATCATAGCTCACTGCACCTCCCATTCCTGGGCTCAAGCAATCCTCCCGCCTCAGGACCCTAAGTAGCTGAGACTACAGGTGCGCATCACCATGCCTGGCTAATTTTTCTATTTTTTGTAGACATTTGAGTTGTCTACAGATAGTCTTGCTGTAGCCTGGGCTAGTCTCAAATTCCTGTCCTCAAATGATCCTCCCACCTCAGTCTCCCAGAGTGCTAGGATTACAGGCCACTGCGCCACCCAAAATGCTTTCTTGACTCACATACAGCAGCCCCGCTTCAACTGTTCATGTCCAAACATACTGGATGAAAATAATTGCTCTCTGCTTCAGCCTCAACACCAGCCTCATGTCCTATTCCCCCAAATTCTCAGAGCACTGCTGCCACCTTGTAGCCTGGTTCACCTCTGGTTAGCCTCCCTGTTCTACCTAACATTGCAGGAACTACCAGAGAAGCTTGAGTGTTTCTGGCCATGTTCCCCACCCTCCAGACACTCCCTTCACTACTGGTTGCCAACAAATTCCCTCTACTCCAGCCTGTGGCTTCTGTATCCTGCCCTTCTTGCTCCCCTTCCTGTCTGCCACATTGTGTTAGAGCAGACTTTCCCTATCTGCTGGTGATACTGACTACTAAGCAAAAAAAAAAGATAAAAATTTAAAGCCAGGACCAGAAGCCAATCAATAGGGAGGATAAAAGGGTCATAGGAGGACCATAATTAAAATGTGAATACCAGAAAGAAAAGGATGGAATAAATGGGAAGAGGAGATGGAAGTTCATGTAGATCATGTGAATCTATACGAAAGACTAGAAACTCCCATAATATAATATAAAGGAAAAATGGAAATAAAAATAGTTCTGTGACTAAAATTAATATTCAAGGGTCCATGAATAGGTATAGTAATTGATAATATCTGTACTTATATGTGGTCGGAGTCCTAAATCCCAACAAAATGCTTTTGAAATTTAGCATCATCCCAAATGGATGTATTATCTTTTAATCCTCACAATAACCCAATCAGGGAGATATTATAGTATTATCATTTTGCAGATTATGAAACTGAGATGACTAAAGGGGTAAAATAACTTTTCCCAAGACCACCAGCAAGTGACTAGGGAAGACTGCTCCAGACTCCTAGTTCTTAACACTCTGCTCAACTTCCTCCTCCTCATTGTCCTCTCCAAACCTAAAGGCTTGGTCGGGCCAACCTCTCCCTATAGCACTCCCCTGCGTACAGGCAATAGTTCTGACATGTGATTTGAGGAAGGTGAAGAAGTCCAGTTCACAATCTAACGAGCCTAAAAGTGCTTTATAGTCTATTACTAGAGAATTTCAGAGCCCCCTTGCAAAGTGTGCATTTTTATTTGGTTGCCTGGATAGGGAAAGAAAAGTAATACGTTAACAAGGATTAATTGTCACCACCTAGTATGACTAAGGAGAAAGTAGGTCCCTTTATTATCAGGACAAAGCATAGACTTAAACTTTGACAGATGGAAGAGGCAAGAGAAGGTTGAGAACAGAAGCCCCAGCCTCTAGCTTTTACTGTCTTAGATCTGACAGAAATAGTATATATTTAACCTAATCATCCTATAGTTGAGGAAACTGAGGCTGAAAATTTATCTTGCGTTTGTTAATACAGCTGAGCAGAATTAGAATTTGAATCCAGGTTTTCTTATTTTCACAGCCTTCCTTTTTGAGGTCAGTGAGGTGAGAGGATGGTCTTAAGATACTGGTGATGCTCTTGAGCCTAGTGCAAGGGGTTTAGCAATAACAAGCTCGCTTTAATTGACTTGATAAAGCAGAGCAGGAGGAGGGGAGTGGAAGGAAGTTGTGGAAAGGGGAGGAAACCAGGTATAGGATGACAGAGAAGGGCTTGGATCTAGTGAGGCAGGGAGAGAGCAGGGAAATTAGGGAACTAAGGCAAATCTTAGGAAAGAGCTAACATTGGTTAGTCAAACTGTGGACTCAAATGTAGACAATTATCTACTTGTAATTTTGACTATAGCTAGTCATATCTGTATTTTCAAAATTATTTTGCTTTTCAATTCTTACCCAGGATGGCCTGTATATTTTATAAGTTGGTTTACATTTACTCTGAGTCAATTTGGCATTTCCAATTTATATGGTGGAAAACTTAATTATTTTTATGCCGATCATTGAAATTTTCAGTCTTTAACATTTTTTATTTACCATTAATCCAAAGAACTCTTCAATCATTACAGTAATACTTGTTAAATTAGGAAGGAACTAGATATTAGAGCCTGCCCAGAACATCAGGCTTTAATCTAGATTAGATATTAGATTTAGTGCCCCTCAGGCCCTAATATATTGAACTTCCAAATGCCAGCGTGCTGAGAAAAAGAGCAAGGGACAAATTCGTACCGAAGATACACATGTGGTTATCAGCACCAAGTGGGAAGCACTGAGCTTTTTGAGTATAGAATTTTCAGATGACAACAGGAGGTTTCCCTCTAAACAGTCTAGATACCTTGAAAGGAGACTAATGAGTACTTCACAGGAGTGTGGGATATATGATTGACTTTGTGGAATCTTCTCCCCACTGAAACATCTTCACTGGGATCCTCTTTTCTAGAAGCAGGTTTCTGGAGTGACATGAATGGAGTGAAGGAATGGAAAAGGAAGATAAGAAAGCAAGAGTTTTTTTGTGTGTATTCCAGTTATGCTAGCTATTTTTATTCTTGTAGGAAAAATATTTCAAAGATCTGATTAGAGAAAAAAGGGAAGACAAATTACAGTAAAAAAAAATTTATACACACACATACACACATATATGTATTTACCAGGGCCTACAGCCATTTAGTCTGCTAAGTAACAAACACTTTATTATTTTTTTTAATTTTAGAATTTATAAAGTTAACATCAGTCTGAAATGACAATATTATGAGGGTAGCATGTGAAAAATCTTCTTGATAAGCTATAAAGAGGTAAAATATCTCTCTAAAAAATATCCTCAGAACAACAAATGAGCTTTGAAATTTTATAAGGGAATGTAACCTCAATTAATAAATATCTCAAAGCCTCCAAAGATTAGCCCAAGAAAGTGAATTTCAAGGTTGGGAGGGGCAAGTGATGTACCTACTACTCCTCAGAATTTAGTCTTCCTTTGTGACCCTCACTTTGATTATCACTTCCCCCATACATAAGTCTTGTTTTATACCCACTCTAATCTCGTGAGTTGTGAAGCTCTTTAGCACCTCCTGTTCTCACATACTTTCATTCCAACCTCATTCTCTGACAACCAGGCCCTGGTTTTGCCCCCAGAGCCATCAAGCTTGTACCCTGCAACTTTGCTCTCTTTGGCTTTAGCTGATTGAATCAGCAAGGTGCATCTTATCTAAGCTGGGCCTGTTATATTTGTTCTTTCAAGAATTGGGACTAAGAGGCCAACTATAATCTCTTAATGTGTCTGGAATCTTGTATGTATATGCCGGTAGTTGTGGGAGAACCGTAGTCTGCCATACGGAAACAGAAAAGCAGGGAAAGCCCTTTAGCCATGGCTCTGCCACAAGAAGCAGACGTTAGACAGCAGAGAGACGTGTGTGGGTTCCTGGCAGCTTTCTGGATCCAGTACATTCTAGTAGCTGGGGGAGGAATGCAACTTTTATAAGGCTTGAAGCTTACTACCATTTGGGGAAAGCTTTTTAAAAAAGTCAAAAATTGTGAATACAAAGTTAGGTACAAATATGAATATTTATTTAGAATGGGAAATAAATCACCAAAAATGTCAGCTTTTTGAAAGCCGATAAATACCTCAAATATAACACAACTCAGAAAAATAAAATATACTTTTTAAAATTAACCACCTGACATACCTTTAAAATAATTTTTCTACATTCATTGGCTGCATAATCTTTCATTATCTCTTCATGTGATCGTCCCGCAACTTTTTTTTATGTCAAGAATAGAAAGATAATTAAAACTTTTCTCTAGTATAGAAGATTAAAGTTTGTTTTTTATTACTGATAATTTAGAAAATTTATATCAGTCTCACAAATTGTTATTGTTAAATTTTCAGGATTTTTTCAATTTGAGGAAACATCTATCACGTTTCTTTCACATAGAAGTAAGATTTCAGGATATTTCAGTGTTCTTATGAAATGACTAACTTAAATATTCTTTGAATTGGAAACATTCATTAGTTTTCTATTTCATATTCAGTGAGTAGTGGTATAAGTCTTCCATTATCTTTATGGATGTCAGTACTTGTATTTAGTGTCAAATTAACAAGATATTTACATCTTTTGCCAATGTGTTCGTATATAATCCACTCCCCTTTGTCAGGTGAGGCATAAATAATCCAGAGTTTATTAATTATTTATTTTTGAAATTTATTTTTTCCTTTTCGAATGATTGTTTTTGGTATGATCTGAAAATATCGTGAATTACTGTTTTTGGTATCACCATCATCTTTACCATTTTTTGTTTCATAGACCTTTCATTTTTATCTAAATAAGAAATTTTAAAATATATTTAAAACAATAAGTAAATAAATTTTAAAATGGTAGAAGAAGGTACCCTTCATATCCATCCAAATGAGGAATCTTTAGTTCTTATTTGTTTTCTTAAAATGTCACAAAATGTCTTTTCAAATTGCAGTTAAAATGCACATTCAAGCTTTATCAACTTTTTGAACAAATATTTTGCATCTTTTTTGTATATGAATTTCTCTTCTAAATCTTCAAAAAATATGTTTAAAATCGTCAAATTGTCATTGTACCCATGATGCAAGGCTTGAACAGGTTTACAATGGACAGACCGTCTCATATGTATAGATACTAAGGAAAAATCCAAGTTGGCATGTGTGTTTAGGTGCTCCATCTAAGGATTAGAAATGATTCATCTAAGACATCTAAAAAGAAACATGTAATTGTCACAAAATTACTCACAGCCTCAGGTGTTGTAGAGGCAGTTTTCCTAACCTCTGACCCTCTCCCAAGAGAAAAAGTAGCCAGTAGTGGCTGGTACAGACTCTAGAAATGAATGAGTGAACAGAGATCTTAACCAAATGTTGTTAGAATGTCTTAACTTTTATAATTTTATTATACAACAATATTTGACCCTATAAGTATATTACTAGGACCCATCCCAGGTCCTCTAAAGCAGTCAGTTTAAATAAGAGGCCCTGAAATTCAAGTTTATTAACCTGAGGCTGGGCATGGTGGCTCACACCTATAATCCTAGCACTTTGGGAGGCTGAGGCGGGAAGCTCGCTTGAGGCCAGGAGTTCAAGACCAGCCTGAACAAGAGCAAGACCCCCATCTCTACTAAAAATAGGAAAAATTAGCCAGGCATGGTGATTCGTGCCTGTAGTCCCAGTTGCATGGGAGGCTGAGGCAGGAGGATAGCTTGAGCCCAGGAGTTTGAGGTTGCAGTGAGCTATGATGATGCCACTGCACTCTAGCCTGGGCAATAGAGTGAGACCTTCACTCCCCCCCCAACAAAAAAGTTTATTAACCTGAGGGGTGTGCTCACATGTTCCAGAGTTCTCTGAATCACCTCAGTTTCTTTATCATATACTCTACTTTTTAGCCTAAGCTACCTCAAGTTGGTTCCCTTTTCTTATAAACCAAAGTGTCTCAAATAAGGCTCTATTCTATTTTTCACAGATTACTGGGTTAGACCTGTAACTTACATGCTTAATGCTGACTGTGTCCAATTCCAGCTAGCTTTATATTATACATCCCTGCCAGATTAATCTCCCCAAAGCATAGCTATGATGATGTCATTACCCAGAACCTCTGAGTACAAACTTCTCATCCTGGCGTCGAAGGTCCCTGTAGAATAGCTCAGTGGCTGTCTTGTCCAGGCCCACTGCTTCTCTTGATGCAGTCTTGGCACCAGCCATAAATGTCTACTCACTGATCGTACCCTGAACTTTCCCACTTATGTGCCTTTGCTCAGGATCCTCCTCCTACATAAAACTTCCTCCCTTGCTTTGTCTGTCAGAGCTACGTATCCCTCAGGGTTCATCTCAAATATCGTCTCCTCCATGAAGCTTTTCCTGTTTTTCCAACAACCTCCAAACTAAGTGTGATTTTTGCCCTCCTTTGACTTGTCATAGCTTTTACTGATGACACTATATTTTGCCTTAGTTTATAATATTGGTATGCAGCAGCCTTTTATCTTACACAGGAGTTAGACTCCAAAGTTAGCAAACTTGGGAAAAAAGAAATACAGTTAAAATAATTCGTAGGCCCTGCACAGTGGCTCACGCCTATAATCCTAGCACTTTGGGAGGCTGAGGTGGGAGGATTGCTTGAGACCAGGAGTTCGAGACCAGCCTGAGCAAGAGTGGGACCCTGTGTCTACAAAAAATAGAAAAATTAGCTGGACGTGGTTGCACACACACACCTGTAGTCACAGCTACTCAGGAGATCGAGGCAGGAGGATCGTGTGAGTCCAGGAATTTGAGTTTGTAGTGAGCTATAGTGATGCCGCTGCACTACAGCCTGGGTGACAGAGAGAGATTCTGTCTCAAAAAGATTCATAGAAACTTCTCAAGAAGGTGCCAGTTTAGAGAACAACTTACTCTCTATGTCGGCGACACTCTTCTCCAGCACTGAAACGCATCACTGTTGCAGACCAGGTGAAATGATTTGGCCCTCATAGAGAGATCCTGTTATAAGAACTGCAGAGTCTTCAAAGCTAAAGTCACCCTCAGCTTGGCAAAATGTCCACACTATGAGAGTCACAGGAACTGAGCAGTTTCCTCATTTCCCATAACAGACTTCCTCCAAGGCATGTGCCAACTGAGTAGAATGAGAAGAGGAACTTCCCTATCCATTTATATTTTTCTCTGTGTCTCTCAGTGTGTATGGTTGAATTCATATAATCTAAAAGTATATACAATGGGATTTTGTAGTAAAGAAAGTACATTTAAGAGTGGTTAAGATGCAAACTTTGCCATTAAACTAAGTTTGTTTAATTCCTGGCTCCACCACTAACTAAATATATGACCTTGGCCAAGTTATTTAATTATCTGTTTTTCTCTGTATCTCCATTTATGCTTGCAAAAAGGAACATCAATAAAGCCTAATTAATAAGCTTACTGTGAAAATTAAATTAGTTAATCTATAAAATAATATTACCTACCTTCTAGGCTTTGATGAAAAGTAAATAAGTTAATATTTAGTAAGCACTTAGAATTAGTGTCCCAGCTTATATTGGTGCTCAGTAAATATTGGCTATTATTATTACCCATCCTGTCTATGTCTAAATTTCTTCATCTGTAAAATGAGGATAGTAATAGTACCTCTCTTATATACTTGTAAAGGATTGAATGAGAAGCCCTTGGAACAGTGCTTATCACAAAATAAATACTCTATAAGGGTTGGCCATTATTATTATGCCACTATTGTATCCTCTCTATTGCAATTTTCTGGGGACAGGGCTTGTGTGTCCTACAGTGGCTAAAATAGTATCTAGTACATAGAAGTCACTCAAAAAATTGTTGTAAAATCAGATGTTTCCCCCCAATATTGAATTGCATTGATTTTAATTTTTACAGGTTAATAAAGAAATAAAAACAATGTACATTCATGAATACCTGAGTGACTTTTCTACCTTCTTAAGATGTCTTTTCCATCTTCTGCAAAATTCTTCATTGCAAGAACTCCCCCACGTGCTGCTGAATAACTTTCTACATAAGGAGTTAGACACAGTGCCAGAGTCAACTGTAAATTACTTGGGGATAAACGTTGACTTTCACTTCCCTGAGTTTTACTAGTGATACTTTCACCATAGAAACTGATCTTTAAAGCTAGTAATTAATGATCTGTGGTTTGAAAGCACCTTGGAAATGACACTAGGACTCTAAGGACATATAATCCTAGATTTGTAACTAACTAAAATTTTTTTGTGTCATAAATCTTCTATCTTTTAAATAAAGTTAATAATACCAACTGACCTCAAAAATGTGGTGATCAGATAATAACATAATACTCAGGAAGTTAATATGACTGTTGTCTATTAGTTGGAAGATTCTGTTTTCAGAGATGACATTTTTTCCCCATGTACTTATTTAAGAAGGTCTTCCTCTTCATAGCCCACAGCTTTCAAAGAGACTGCGTGGAGAGATAGAGAAAGGGATACTCTTAGCACCATCATTGAAATAACTTTTCGAATCAGTGGGATAACTGAATTATGTTATCCTACATAGGTGTCAGATACCCTCTTTTTAACAAATGGGAAAATATATTTTCCTAACAACTGGTGTGAGAATTTCTCTTAGGAATGAGGCCCACCTTTGTTTGGGAAAATCCCATGATTAGCCTGCTTGGAAGTCGAAGCTCTAGTGTGAAAAATTACACAGTCTAAATTAAGGGGCAGAATTTGTTGATTGTGCTGGGCAGGGAGGAGGTAGAGGTGGAACCATTGAGATTATAGGAAGCTAGCTGTGCATTATGAAATACTACCCACCCAGCAACCCCACAAATCCTTGACAAAGTTGTCAACCTCAGGAAGTGCTTGGTAGGTATGGAATTCCAGTGGAAATCAGAGAAAAGAATGCTCCTAACAACCATCTTAGCCTAAGGAAGAAACACAGGGAGCCCTGAAAGAGGAAGCAAGCTTGGGGGATTCACAGAAATCTTCAAGTAGGGTCTGGACTCTCAGTGCGTAAAATGGGTGATGGCACTAAGTTTACCTAAATCTCTGAGGGGTAGGGAGGCCGCAGTCCCACCTGGTTTACATTAGTGCTAGTATTAGGATAAAGGCAGATTATTTCCAGAATTATGAATATTTAAGCAAATGGGGAAAAGCAAGAAATAAACATTCTAAAGTACTTTTAACCAAAACTGTAGAGAAGCCTCCAACTCCTGGCCTCAAGGAATCCTCCCACTTCAGCCTCCCAAAGTGCTGGGATTACAGGCATGAACCATGGCGCCCAGCCATAAAACTGTAGAGAATTTTGACTACAAAACCAAGCAGAGCACTTTCACTGTTAGAGCAGAAATACGAATACATTATAAGGAGGAAAATTCCTTGCTATGTTAATAATTTTGAACAGAACATGGGAAAGTACTTTAGAACAGAGATTGCTTTACTCTACTGTAGCACTTACCTTGTATCCTATTAGAAATGAAAGGCTCTCAATCAAAAGAAATATTTGTCCTTTCTTATCTGAAAATTTAATAAGGTTGGCCCTTTTATTATAAAAGTAACACATGGACATTTTGGAAAAGTTTTAAAATACAAGAGAGTAGATCCATGCCTTTTAAAATTATAAAGTAAATTGATCTATAGCTTCCGTAAATGTAGAGACCATTTACAGTAGTAGCCCCAGTGTGAATAGCATGTGCTGAAAATTAATTGGCGTTGAAGGTTAGTTATAGAACTATGAATATGGCTGGGTGCGGTGGCTCACGTCTGTAATCCTAGCATTCTGGAAGGCCAAGGGGGGAGGACCACTTAAAATCAGAAGTTCAAGACCAGCCTGAGCGAAAGTGAGATCCCATCTCTACTAAAAATAGAAAAAAATTAGCTGGGCATGGTGGCGTGTGCCTGTAGTCCCAGCTCCTCAGGAGGCTGAGACAGGAGGATCACTTGAGCCCAGGAGTTTGAGGTTGCTGTGAGCTCGACTGACACCTGGGCACTCTAGCCCAGGCAACAGAGCAAGACTCTGTCTCAAAAAAAAATAAAAAGTAAAAAAAAAGAACTGTGATTGTACCTTGGGTGGGGGGAAAGAAGGAAGAATTTTGCACTGCTGAATTATCAGGATTCTTAATGGCATGTGACAAAAAAGAACTTGAGGCAGCTTAGTCAAAGATGAAATTTATTGGCTTACATAACCTGACAAAGATTTTTTATTTGGCCAAACATTAGTCAAACTCCTGAACTTTCTCCTAGGCCATCTGTGTGCTTCTTTGTAAAATCCAGTTCTAGCTAAGAACCCTGCTAAGCCAGTTTAGCAAGAACCCCTCACCCTGGATATCTGATACTTTCTATATCTAATCGGGTTCCTCATCCCCTACCATCCTCCAGGTGATGTGTGATGATGACCCTGGCCTGTCTTCAGCAAGAATCTTGTTAGGCTGGTTTAGCCAGAATCCTCATTACCCCTGAGGGAGGTTTCCTCTTAGGAATTTTTCATCCATTGACCCCCTACCCTCCTCCTTGGCTATAAATTCCTACTTGCCCATGCTATTTTGGAACTTGAATTCACTCTCTGTCCCCTACTGAAAAATCCCATTGCAGTGGTCCCACTGCACCGATGGTCATGAATACAGTGCCTTTCCATCTCTAGCAAGCATCACTGAATTTTTTTTTCTTTAACAAACCAAACCACGAGACAGGCAAGGACAACTTAGTAAAACCTATCACTTTCAGGATGCTCCCTCTCCATTGTTCTCTGCTATTAGTAGTTTGAGTTTCTTCTCTCAAGCCAGCTTGCTACGTAAGAGATGTTACAGCCTCCAAGCCCACATCCTCACAGTGTCCATGGACGTTATGGATAGAGTCATGGTGGATCAATTCTCATCAAAAACATCAGTGCTATTTCTAGAAGAAAGGGAAAATGTTGACAGGGAAAAGAACGTTCAATATAGTTCATTCCTTGGCTGCTGCCCACCACCCCCCCAGCTTATATACATGTCCTTCACTCTATACATATATTGCCTAAAATGTCCTTGTCTAGCCATTATGTGGCCACTCATCTCCTTGTTCCAGCTCCAGGACCTTTTACATCATGTCAATTCATGATCAGGATAGATGAAGTTTCTCATTTCCTTACAACCTACAAATAAACAATAAATCTGAATATCCTCAGTGTACCTAAATATATACAATGGTGGAGAAAAAAAACAAGGTAAATGTTCCTTCAAAGGGAATGTCCAAAAGGGAGAAAATAGAAAGCAATGCTGAGAGCGCAGACCAGTTCTTCTTGGAGAGAGGTAGCAAGTATTTTGCAGACTCAGAGCATTCTACCTTGGAGAGAGCTTTTTAGAGGATATTACTGAGGCTCTATATGTCTACAAATATCCTAGCAGAATGGGCAGAATGAGAATTACAAACTTATAGATAGGTTACAGCTGCTGCAGTTTCCAGGTGGAAATTTTGAGCCCCAAATTTTGCAGAGGCTACTTGGACATCACTGAACCCAATGACATTTAAATTAAATGGAGATTAGGAAAGGAAAGAAAAAAAGGGAGAGAAAGAAAGCAGGAAGAAAAGACAGACCCAGAAAAGAAAACAAATATTTACTATCTTTTATGATAGGCATGTTAACTTGACATTTTTTTAAATACCTTATCATTTTATTGTATGAAAGATTTTAAGCAGATTTGAGTAGAAGTCAGAGAAACTTCTAAAGGAAGACTAGGATACCCTTCTCTATAGAGGAGAATCTTTAGCTAGTGTTCTTTCTCTATCTTTATGAAGTATCAAATATAAAAAATCGTTGATAAATATGAATACTGCCAAAGAAAGCAAATCCTCTAATGGCCAATACCTAAAGAGCATCTTAAAAAAAGGAGATATGTTAAGGTGGCAGGGAAGGCAAACAGATAAATAGTACGGGAAATTATTTGGTTCTAGATTCACCTCTTTAGTTTTTAGATGTAAGTTTAGTGGGTTCATTTCAAGCCAGAGCAACTAGCTGAGGTAGTGCTGGACCATATTTAACCCACATATTCCTGCCGTGAGAGAAGTATCTGACCTCTAGGTGTGTCCAAACTAAAGGACTGGGGTGAATGGAGGGGCAATGGAAGCAATTACCCAAGTGTCCTCAGTAAACAAGCATGTCTAATAATTTCTTATTTTACTTTAGAGTTCTGGGTTCAATGGTTTCCTAAATCATAGTCATCTGCCCAGAGTATCATGAGATGGCAAAATTTATTTCATATAATTCAAAAATATTAAAGTTTTATGAAAGTTAACTTCATATAACTCAGAAAATACGTTGTTTTTCAAAGAAGGGTGAATGCCACATTATTCACATATAATTCACTCAATCCTGACCGTAAAGTCGTAGTTGAAATTAAAAATAGATTTACAAAAAAAATTGCTTACTAGATTATTTGTGCTAAATTTTTAAATCCTGGATGTTCTACTCCCATTTTTATTTATTTACTTAAGAAAAGAATAGAGGCTGGGCATGGTGGCTCACACCTGCAATCCTCCTGCAAGCAGGAGGATGGCTTGAAGCCATGAATTCAAGATCAGCCTGAGCAATATAGTGAGACCCCATCTCTACAAAAAATAGAAAACTTAGGTGGGCATGGTGGCACAGGCCTGCAGTCCCAGCTTCTCAGGAGGATGAGATGGGAGGATCTTTGAGCCCAGGAGTTTGAGGCTGCAGTGAGCTATGATGAAGCCACTGCACTCTAGCCTGGGCAACAGAGTGAGACTCTGTCTAAACAACAACAACAACAATAATAATAATAAAGGGATATTCAGTGATTTTAGTAATTGTTAATAAATTATAATATTTTAAAAGTTAAAGTAAAATTAGACTTATAGATGGCAGTGCATCTTAGATACATTATTAAATTTGCCATTTAATTGATTGTGTACTTTTTCATGACCAAAAAATAATATGTTCTGGGCCCGTGCTGCCCACTAGCTACTAGCCACATGTGGCTTTTGATCACTTTCAGTATGGCTTGTCCAAATTGAGATGTGCTGTAAGAATAAAATACTCCAAATTTCAGACACTTAGTGTTTAAAAAAAGAATGTAAAATAGATTAATAATTTTTATTGATGACTTGATAATATTTTAAATGAGTAAAATAAAATATATTAATAAATTAATTTCATCTTTTTCTTTTTAGTTTTTTAAAATGTGACCACTAAAACATTGAAAATTACATACACAGTTGGCACTATATTTCTACTAGACACAATGCTGCTCTGAACAGGCTTTCTAACAGCAGGAAGAGCTTGGCCCTTGTCCTGGGCTAGGGGACAACGTGGGCAGTTCTCCCAGAGAAAGAAACCTAAAAATCAAGAAATTGGCTGAGTGTGGTGGCTCACGCTTACAATCCTAGCACTTTGGGAGGCTGAGTTGGGAGGATTGCTTGAGGCCAGAAGTTTGAGACCAGGCTGAGCAAAAGTGAGATTCCATCTCTACTAAAAATAGAAAAATTAGGCAGGTGTCATGGCACTCACCTATAGTCCCAGCTACTCAGGAGGCTGAGGCAGGAGGATCGCTTGAGCCCAGGACTTGGAGGTTGGAGGTTGCAGCAAGCTATGATGGCACCACTACAGCCTGGGTGACAGAGCGAGACCCTGTCTCCAAAGGAAAGGAAAGAAAAGGAAGGAAGGAAGGAAGGAAGAAAGGAAAGAAGGAAAGGAGAGGAGAAAGGAAGAAACTATCTTTATGGTAGGATACTGAAATATTTGTTTTGAACGGTATGATCCTAAAATCTGTTCCACCACCATCATTTTACAGAGTTTTATTTTACTTTGTAGATTTAACCAGAAAAACGAAGTTCTCTGTGTGATCCTCCTCCCAATAATTTACCCAAAATATTTGAGAATTTCCAATATGGAAAAAAAAACAGTAAACTATAAATTTTTCCATAATAGAATTTATTGAAAAACTTCCATGTTAAAAACATTAGAATGGAAAGAAGTGGCAGTAAGACCAAAACTATTAATATATGTTTCATCATCGTCTAGCCTTTGTCCATGTATTTAGAAAATGAAACACAGAAAGGATCTTTTCCATTACTTGTTTCCTTTGTTTACACTTAGCATTTAGGTGCAGTGTGCAATCTACTTCTTTCCGTCCTCTCAAGTCAACCTCTTTTTTATAGCATCAGTCACAAATTCTCAAACTCAGTGTCATGCACCAATCCCAGTGGCTTTCCAGCATGGAAAGAGAAATCACATGAATACTCACTTCCTTCCTGACTTGTCATTTTTTTTATATTGCAGTTGAGTTTGATTATGAATCCCCATCAATCAATCAATTTTCCCTCTATCCTTCTGCTTCAGTTTTCTCCCTCTCCCTCCCTACCATGACCATTTTCTCTCTCCCTCTCCCCCGCCCTCTGGTGAACATGGTGTTTGAAGCTCTCTGACTTGGTGCCCTCTTCTGTTTAAAACTTTCAGTGCACACCCAGGAAAGTCTTACTCTCAAGCAGCCTGGAAGAGTTTGAAATGTTGGGAGCAAACCTAGTAGAATTCAAAAGGACTTCATTTGTATTACTCTGACAACAGCACATCTGAAAATTAGATTTGTCTCATTTTCCTTTTCCAATACTATGCCTAATAGCTTTTAAATTCTCCATATTTCTCTGATTTACTGAACATCAAAACTCTTTTATGGTTTAACAAAACCAAGTTTGCTTGTATTCTTATTAGACAGGGCATATTACCTATCTTGTTACACTAATGTTGAAAATTTTTAAAGTTGTTCTGACAGAAGAGAATGCTTGTTTAAATTTGCACCATGTCTTTGATGACAGTCCCATTGCCTTCTCTCTTTACCTGCAGAGGAGAACAGAGGACAACACACTCTGTTCTAATAAGATTGTAGCTGGGTGGGAAGGGGGAAAGTGTCAGCTCAGAAGCATCTGGGGCAGAGATATTCATAAAGTAGAGAATGAGAATGCTGTCAAGGACACACTGAATGGCCATGCAGGGTTCCTCCTCAGCACGCCCTTGACTTCACTTCCATCCTCCACCATCCAAATTCAAATGGACAAATCACGGGCCCAGACTCCCAGAAATGAAACTCTGCACTGTAAGAAGTAAGAGTAAGTTAGCCATCACTTTACAGGTTTGTGTTTGTAATATGTCCTCGACACTTAACCACAATCAAACTATGTTGCCACCAGGGGAACCAGGTGTCTTGGTTCTATCTCGTGATCCAAAAAGTGATAATTTCCATAGATATTGTCAACCTAAATAACAAACAGCGAGATGCTCTCTAAAAGAAAATGATATTTATATTCAGGAATAGGGCATTGCCATGGAAATACACGTGCCATAGTAAATGATGTACATATTCAGGGAGGTAAAGACAAAGGTTTTTAAAGGGAAAATTAGGAGGATTACATGATTGTTTTAAATCAGTTATCCTTGGCTACAAGGATCAATAATAAGGTGGTGCCAGTCTTAGGTTGGACAGGCAGTTGCTGGGCAGATATCCTCGCAGAAGTATTTTTGTGTATAAGGTTGTGATGGCCTTTGTGCAAGGCTGTGGGTTTTGCAGAGTCGTTAGTGATGGTTTTTGTTATTAGGCATTTATACATGAGAACCCTCCCTTCATGGCCTTCTCTGGCTGTTTGTCAGGTTCTTTTGTTTTTTAAACCCAGGTGACTATTTCGAGTTTAACAATTTTCATGGTGTGATTCTCATGGTTAAGAGATAAATTTGCATTCTCATGAAATTGTGATTTTTTTAATCAAAATATAAACTTCAAGATAGCTAAAATAAATGTTAACAGTATATACTGTGTTCATTACTTTCATAGTGATAGAACATTCTCTTGGGAGTTAGGGGATCTAGGTTTCAATGCCCAGATTTGCTCTTAACTAGATGTATGACTCGTGACAAGTCACATATATTCTCTAAGCCTCAGTTTTTACACTTGCGAAATGAAAATAAGATTTTCCCTAGCTTCCTCAAGATTTGTTCTTGTAGGATCAAATGAGGAAACACGGGAACATGCTTTTTGAACTGTAAAGCCAAGGATGCTACTAACCAAACTAATATAAACAGTCTTTTTTTTTATGTACAAATGAAACCATTCGGGAACCTAAGGATATGTTTTGCCTACTAAAAGGATTCTGTTTGTTATAAAAGTTTAGCAGCAATGTAACCAATATAACCACCCTCAAGGGCTTAGGGAGACTTTATAAACCACCATGATCAAGATGTATAAGGAAAAAAGTTTCAGCATGGTAAATCAAATGGTCCCTGCATTTGAATGGCCTATATAAGCCTTTTATTTCTTATTTTTTACTTTATTTTTTTTCTTTGTTTCCTAAATCACCATCTGCAAGTATATATAAGCTTTTTAAAAATAATTTAGCTAGGTGTGGTCATGTGCACCTGTAATCCCAGCTACTTGGGAGGCTAAGTAAGGCAGGAGGATCACTTGAGCCCAGGAGTTCTGGGCTGTGGTACACTATGCTAATTGGGTGTCTGCACAAAGTTTGGCATCAGTATGGTGACTTCCCAGGAGTGGGGGACCACCAGGTTGCCTAAGGAGGGGTGAACCAGCCCAGGTTGGAAACAGAGCAGGTCAAAACTCCTGTGCTCATCAGTAGTGGGATTGCACCTGTGAATAGTCACTGCATTCCAGCCTGGGCAACCTAGTGAGTGAGACCCAGCCTCTTAAAATAATCATAATTTTTAAAGTTTTACATTGTGAAAAAAACCCACAATATAAAAATTTACCGTCTTAACCATTTTTAAGGGTTACATCAGTTCAGTATTCAGTAGTATTAAATAGATTCACATTGTTATGCAACAGACCTCCAGAACTTTTTCAATTTGCAAAACTGAAACTCTATACCCATTAAACAACTCCCTATTTCTTCCTTCCTCCAGCCCCTGGCAAATACCTTCTACTTTCTGCTTCTGCGAATTTGACTATTGCAGATAGCTCATGTAAGTGGAATCATACAGCATTTGTCTTTTTGTGACTGGCTTATTTTACTTAGCATAATGTCCTCAAGATTTGTCCATGTTGTAACATGCGACAGGATTTTCTTTCTTTTAAAGGTTGAATAATATTCCATTGTATGTATATACCACAGTTTGTGTATCCATTCATCCGCCAAAGCACATTTGGGTTGCTTTCACCTGGTCCATGTAAGATTTTGTTATAACAATACCGTGTTCTGAATTAGCTTGTTTGAGATCAAAGGAACCAACACATGCATCATCTTCAATGATAGGTTGTGTTGCAAGGATATATAAGAACTTGAAGTTTCAAGACAGGAAGGTAGCTCTGGAAATTGCCTCATCCAGCTGCATCCTACTCCATAAGATTGTGCAAAAGCTACTACAGGAACCAGGATCTTTATTCATGGCAGTAATCCTACCTAAAACAACTTACCTTCTTTTTGGTATATCTAGTATTTATATTTCCCAGAAAAGATATTTTATTTGAGTGGACTTGTCATCATGTATCGTGTGGCGTATCATTCTCAGACAGAGTGCTAGCCAGAGTGCTGCAGAGGCAACTGGCTGCCTTCTTGCCTTATGTTGTTGCCTTCAGCCTGTGCTCCAGTCCTGAATCCGATGCCCAATGAATAGGAGAGCAGGCATGGTTTTACCTGAAGTGCAGACCATAAGCTGGAGTAAATCTATGCCTTATACAACGTGTATTTATACATATATATCTCCAAATTTGAGCTATATGTTTCCTCCATTCTTCCCCTTAGTACCTTCCATTTATTTATTTATTCATACATTCATCCATTTATTTTTACTGTCATTCAGCAAAAACACATCTAGTCCCCTGGTGCCTAGTGCCTTCATTTCCCGCCTCCCACACACCCTCTCAGGGGCCCAAGAGGCAGGCAGTATTTATTCTGTGGACTTGGTCAGGATGCTTTTCCACATTAAAAATCAGAGATTCTATGCTTCAGTCCTTCAGAGGTCTTCTGTCTTAATTAATTAACTCATTAATTAGTGTGACAAAATGCTAAGGTGTTAACTGGTATGTTTTCATCAGGGATAGTGGCTCACACCTATAATCCGAACACTTTGGCAGGCTGAGGTGGGAGAATCCATTTTAGCCAGCTGTTCAAGACCAGCCTGAGCAACATAGCAAGACCTTGTCTCTACAAAAAATAGAAAAATCACCAGGCATGGTGGCTCGCACCTGTAGTCCCAGCTGCTCGGGAGGCTGAAGCAGGAGGATTGCTTGAGCCCAGGAATTTGATGTTTCAGTGAGCTATGATGATGCCACTGCATTCTAATCTGGGCAACAGAGAGATCCTGTCTCAAAAAAAAAAAAAAAAATGTGTGTGTAGGGGGAGCGGTATGCTTTCCAGGTGAATTATTTGCTCTTAAAATAAGGCTCTTCTGAGGACAATACTTTCACCCAAAGGACTGGCTATAAATCTTATGGGGCCCAGTGCAAAATGCAGGGCCCTTGTATAATAATTCAGAATTATTCAAAATAATTAAAAAATTATTAAGAATTTTAAGACAGCAACAAGAGAACACTAAACCAAGTACAGAGCCCTTCTAAGCACGGGGACCTGTGTGAACTGCACAGGTTGCACACCCCTGAAACCAGCACTCCAAAGGAGTGGTTAAGTTGGAATTTAATGCAACATGGCGGGCTCTTATGAAAGATGGTTTGCATGGGTAGTTCTCTTGCCATCTGCTAAATTATACCACCTAGGCAAGTCTCTGTTTAAACCACTTATAAACCTCTGTGTTTGCCAGGATAAAGAAAAGAGCAAAGCTTTCTGGAGATCACTCGGACGTAGGAAGAAAGAAGAGTCAAACAATAATAGAACTTAGAGAGGTTAAATAACTTGCCCACGGTCACATATTCAGTAAGTGTTTGAGCTGAGACTGCAGAACCCCTGTTCACTTCTCTCCATCCCTTGCCTGCCTCCAGCACTACAGTGTCCGCAAGGCTAGGAAACACAGGGAAAATGGCATATTTATTTTCGTTTTTTCAATTGACATTTGGACCCGTTGCTTTAAATGTAGAGGTCCTTTACCCTAAAAGCTATCTGGAGGTTGAAAACAAATATTGAGAATATTATTTGAAAATGTAACTTACATGCTGTTTAAAAACAAATTTATCTTAGTGGTGATGGTTGTACAACATTGTGAATGTGCTTAAGGAACTGTCCGCCTAAAAATGACTAAAATGGTAAACTTTAGCTTATATATATATATATATATATATATATATATATATATACACTCTATCACAATTTTTAAAATAAAATAAAATAAATTTATCCTAGATTTCTCAACTTTTCAGATACCCAGTACATATTCTGACATTGAAATACATCCAATATATATTACTGGGTGAAGAATCATGTTATTCTACACTATGAATAGGATGTATCATTTATATGTAAGAATACTAAACTGGAGAGTAGAAAGGAGCAGGCAGTCTCTTTTTAGTTCACATACTTTTGCATTATTTAAATTGTTTACAGGAACATATATACTGCTTTAAAAATCATTTTTGAAAGGATATTTCTATTTTGGGTGTGGAGAAAAAGAAGAAACAAAATATCAGAAACAGGCTTCATAGTTATGAGGGGGAGAAGGCCTGGAGCTGCAGATCTCAGGCTGCCTGACTGCCCATTGTTGGCACTCAAATCTGTTTCATTACTGTGAACACAGAGCAAGTACCTGGGTTCAGAGGCATGCTCTAACCTAAAATTTGATTTCTAGTGAGGGCTCTCTTCCTGGCTTGTAGATGTCCACCCTCTTGCTGTGTTCTCACATGGCCTTTCCTCTGCATGCATGGGGAAAAACAGAGTTCTGGTGTCTCTTCCTCTTCTTATAAGGACACCAGTCCCTTCAGAATGGGGCCCTACCTTATGACCTCATTTAACCTTAATCACCTCCCTAAAGGCCCTGTCTCCAAATACAGTCCCATTGGGAGTGCTGGGTTGTTTTGTTATTTTTTTAATCTTTTTGTATTTTTCCTCCACTGGTTTCTCCTGGGACACATTGGGAGTTAGAGCTTTAATATATGAATTTGTGGAGGATGGGGGGGACACAATTCAATTCACAGCGATACCTTTTATCAAATTGCCTTTCAGAAAGATTACATTTATGCTTCCACTAGCAGTATCTGAGAGTGCTTATTACACACCCTCACCAGGAATGTACCATTTAAAGATCTAGACTGTTCTGAAAATGGATTTGAGGACCTCCAGAGTTGGATAAATGTTCATAATGGTACCAATAGAAGGCTTGACTAAGTGACTTGGATCAGGATACACATTTCAATATTAAATACTTCGTAGACTCGTGACATGACAAATGTTGGATCATCTTTGAGCCGGGGAGATACCCATGCTTCATAACTTGGAAGAAGCTTACATGTGCACTTACATACTTTGCTAAAACCCTGATGGAAGCAGTGCCTTAAGGCACGATTTAGAAAAGATGGAAATGAATTGCTGAGAAGAAACTAAAAAGTATTGTGGTAGATGAATTGGGAGGAATATTGAAACAATGTGAAGGGAAGAGACATCTTGAGTACTGAGATTGAGAACAATTCTTCAATATTGGGTGATAGTGAGTTCCATAGCCTTCAGGTCCTTATTTGTTCACAGCTGCTTTTCTAATCCCTAGGGGCAGCTAAGCCTTAAGGAGCCTTTTTTATCATGCAAATCGACCAAGGAACCGATGACCCCTTTCTCTGTGTATCTCCTTGTCAGACAGGAATAGGCCATATATTCCAAACTTCCAGAAAAGAACACAATAGACTTTTTTGTGTATACTGAAGTCCCAGTGTCCTGCCACAGACTACAGAAGCTCAACTGTTTACAAGAGAAGAAAAAGTACAACCATGCTCTGGTCTTTTTTTTTTTTTTTTGAGACAGGGTTTCACTGTCACCCTGGAGTGCTAGAGTGTAATGGTGCGATCATGGCTCCCTGCAGCCTCAAACTCTTGGGCTCCAGGAATCTTCCTGTCTCAGCCTCCCAAGTAGCTGGGACAACAGGCTCATGCCATCATGCCTGGCTAATTTTTCTTTTTTTTTTTGTAGAGACAGGGTCTCACTATGTTGCCCAGGCTGGTCTCCAACTCCTGGCCTTAAGTGAGATCCTCCAACCTTGGCCTTCCAAAGTGCTGGGATTATAGGCATGAGCCACCACGCCCAGCCTGTTCACTGGTCTTTCCTTGCTTTCTCTTCACTTGTAAGTACAATGATTTCATAGACTTCTTTGCTAATGGACAGAGCCTGGGCAGAAATGAGAAGAGCAAAAAGTACTTGGAATTTCTTTTAGCATGTACATTCAAGAACAGCCTTATTGTTCTTTTGGGGTTTTTAAAGTGATACATGCCCATTTTAACAAATTCAAATACAGAAAAGTACAAAGTAAACATCATCTACAGTGTTATTACCCAGAGACAACCATTGTCATAATCACAGACATATGAAAATGATTTTATGTAAATGAGCTCAATATGCATGCTGTGACCTATTTTACTCAACCACAATTATGAAATTTTTCCAAGTCGATGATTATGTAGGAACATCATCATTATTAATGATTTCATAGTATAACTCTAAATATATGTATCATAATTCACTCAGCTTCTTCTCAATTAGGCTGTCCAATTTGTGAAGCTACTTTAAGTAATGCTGAGATAAGTGTCCTTGTGCATTTTTCTCTCACCATTTTTACAGATATTTAAGTGAGCATGTCTAATGTCTTTGGGATTAGCAAGACATTAAAAATTATGAAGTCACACTTAAAAAGAAATTGAAAACGTATACAGCTTCTCTATTCTCTATTTATATAAAAAATAAACAGTTATCTCTGCTCTCCTTCAGAATACAGGGCCTTAAAATTCTTTAACTTTGATCGCCCCTTCATCCTCTTTCCTGTCTTATATGATATTGTGTTCAGAATTTGAAATCTATCTAGTTGTTATTTTTGTTGTTTTACTTTGATTTTTTTTAATTTGAAAATTTTCAAACTGACAGCAAAGTGAAAGAATAGTTTAAAGAACACTTGTATATACCCCATTTAATTTTATCAGTCGTTAATATTCTCTCCCTCTCTCCTTTCTCTCCTTACCTCTTTTCCCTAGAGATATTTCTTTCTTTTAAGAAAGCTTAGCTTTCATATTATGAATGCTATGCATAGTAATAACTTATTACTATGTTGTTGTTGTTATTTTTTGTAAAGACAGTCCTTGCTCTGTTGCCCAGGCTGGTCTCGAACTCCTGGCCTCAAGCCATCCTCCCACATCAGCCTCCAAAAGTGCTGGGATTACAAACATGAGCCACCATGCCTGGCAATTTCTATATGGAAAAATAGATGGATATTGAATGTTTAAAATGTGAATAGTTTTACTTTTATGGATACATTTTTAGTAAGACAATTACATTTTTAAAAGTAAAAAAAAATTCAGTTTTAAAAAATAATTTAAATTTTAAAATGTGGTACTCATTTATTATACTTTGTATTTTATTTTCCAGCCTTAATAGATAACTTAAAATATTTTACAAGAAAAAATAGCTCTTTGGGGAACATATATAAAATAAATTGTTTTTTAAACTTAAACTGTAATTTGTAATTTTGGATTCAAACATGCTCAAATTTTGTATACTTTGCAGTTACATTTTATTGAATCTTTTAGATCATGGCTATCATTAACACACAAATTTTGTGAAAACTTTGATTATAACAATGTAATTGACTTGCTGATATGAATACCAGAAAAATATATAAAAATGTATGAATTATGATTTCCTTTATTATATTACTTATCAATAGAACACCCACACATGTGCAATAATAATTAAATTCAGATATCTTTTAATATTTTGACAATTTTTAGTCATATTAAAAATTACAGGTTTATACACATTTCATTTTTTTGCTCTGAAGAAATATTTTTGAAGGTAAGAAAAATATTTTTTATTAAACAGTTTGTCACCTTGATTTATAATTTATACATATGTAGAGAAACAGTATGTATGCCTCTGTTTCAATTCCTGTGCTGCTTATCTAGCTTAGCTTGGGAAACTCGCAGTCCTCTTAGAGTAAGGGATGGAGGGACAGAGCTTGTCCTGGTCAGTTTACCATGAATGCTTGTGGAGGGACAGTGCTAAGAGACAGAATAGACCTATTCCCTGCCTTTGTGGCAAAATAAGCAAAATCCGCTACGTGGAATTTGGCCAGCTGCATATATCTAAATTGAGGGGGCATAAGCATCCCCACCCACCACAATATCCAAGGGCTTCTAGTCTGGCAGTCAGGGCATGTAAGCAGGAGTTTCCCAGAAGAAAGGTGTTTTTTGGAGTTAGGTAAATGGCAGCGTTGGATGTCCTACCTAGCTCCAGCAGGACCCCAGATAAGCTATAGGGGATGGAGGACCGGCCCAATCCCATGGAAAGAAAGTGGCAAAAGTTAAGCATATTATGAATATCCATCCAATAAATTAGTAGTCAGGAAAGATTCCATTTCCTGCAGAGGATCTTGTTATCTAAAGCAGACACTGCAGCAAAAATCTAGACACATCTACCCTGGGCAGGCACAGCAGAGAAGGATGCAACTTAGAGGGTGGGTACTAGAGTCCCAGAGCTCACCCAGGAAGTGTGGGAGTGGAGTAGGTACAGGGCTAACAACAGAATTAACCCCAGACACCACGTGTGAGTATAAATAGGCGCTTGATACATTGCCTGTCTTGATCAGGACTGTCTCCAAAACTGGGGAGGCTGTGGTTATAGGGCTGGCCCTGGAAAAGCAACGACTGTCAAGCTTCAGTGGTTAGTTGGGAGGGAGCTATCTTTGAGCACAAAGTCTTTGAGCACCTGTCACACACAGCTTTCAAATAACCTGCTCCACAAAACACTAGTTTTGAGCAGAAACAAAATCTGGTTTGTGTTTTAAAATACAAATATTTTTAATATACTCAGGTTGCTGAGTGACAGTATGCTATAGGGGCAGCAGCAGGATGACTGGTCCAAAGACTACTGCAAAGGTCTCAGTTATGACCAGTGCACGATGGCACCTTGAATTAGAGAGGCAGTAATAGAGACGGAAGGAAGTGGGATGATCTGGTAAAGAGGAAAAAATTGCAAAAGGAGAAAGATGAGAATATTACCAAAGCAAAGTCCTTGGGAAAGTGGGTGGGGATAACAGCAGAGCATCGGGAAGGACTGGCCCAGGCATTCATTCTACTTCGAAGGAAGGCAGAAAATGTGGAGACAAAGGATACGTAAGATTTATTCAACTCCTACTGTGTGCTAGCACTGTTCTAGGAGTTCTGTGTGTGTGTCTTAATTCATTTCATCCTCAAAACAACCCGATGAGACAGGTATTATTATCATCCCCATCTTAAAAAGAAGAAACTTACCCACTGAGTGGGTAACTTGTCCAAGGTCCCATAACTAGCAAGCAGCAGTTAAGATTTGAATTTGGGCTCTAGACCAGTCTGGACAAAATAGTGAGATCCTGTCTCTACAAAAAAATTTTAAAAATTAGCCAGTGTGGTGGTGCATACCTGTAGTCCTAACTACTCAAGAGTGTGAGACAGGAGGATTGCTTGAACTGGGGAGTTCGAGGCTGCAGTGAACTGTGATCAGGCCACTGTACTTAAGCCTGGGTGACAGAGTAAGATCCTATCTCAAGAAAAAAAAAATATTTGAAATTGGGCGATTTCGTACCACACTTTGAGCTCTTAATCACTCTTCTAACTAAATCCCTCTACATGGAGAGGCTGGTAGATTCAGTGGTGGAAAGAATTGCAGAGAATGATAAATTATGCCTCCCAAGAAATTTGCTTTTTAAAAGGCCTCCAAAAACCAAAAAGGAAATATCTTTCACATGAAAACTCCAAGTGTAATGCCTCTCATTTATGAGCATTTGAAGAATCTGAGATGCAGTCTGACTAACAAACACAATATACAGTACTCTTTTTGTCCTGGCCACTAGAGGGAATAGTGGAATGTCAAAAAATTTAAATGTCTTCCACAATTCTCAATAGCTGATCATTGGTGTTAGTTCTTTCCCTAATATTACCAGACTATAAAGCTCTTTTGTGTTTTTTACTGTGAGAGATTGTTTTCAAATAAAACTCATTAAGCATCCATAAACATTTTTCTCCAGTTTCTTTCTAAAAATAAATACATTATGCTGAGTGAAAAAAGGTAGACACAAGAGATCATGTATGGTATGATTTCATTTACACAAAATGTCCAGAAAAGGCAAATCCATAAAGACAGGAGGTAGACTAGTAATCATCTGGGGCGGGGGCTCAAGGGAACCCGGGTTAGCAGTAAATTTGAATGAGAGATCTTATTGAGTGATAAAATATTCTAAAACTGATTTATGGTGATGGTTGCACAGATAAAATAGTGGAATAAATACTAAAAAGCATTGTACACTTGAAAGAAATGAATTGTATTATATGTAAATATAACCCTTAATAAAGTTGTTGAAAAAAAAGAAATATAACATTTTATAGATTAAACAAAAACCCTATTCATTCAAAAAGATTGAAAATACATGTTTATATATTGCAGAGAAATGTCTAGAAGGATATTCACTATCAATAGTGATTAACTCTCAGAAATGCTATTGTGGGGAAAAGCTGGGAACTTTTAATGTCTTTCTGTGTAATTTTTTGGCAATAATTACTAATAATTACATTTTAAAAATTTAATCAAAAGCTAATTTTTGATAGGAAGTTAAAATGTATAAAATGCAATGAGATTGTATGTATGACCTTCAAATAGTGGAATATGACATTTTTTGTCTTTCTAGGTTTCTTTATTTTCTAATTTTACTTTATTTAAAAAATTTTTAAATTGACACATAATAATTGTACATATTTATGGGCACACAGTGATGTGACACATGTAACGTATAGCGATAAGATCAGGGTGATTAGTACATCCATCATCTCAAACATTTACCATTTCTTTGTGTTGGGAACATTCAATATCCTCCTCCTAACTATTCTAAACTATTTATTATCACTAACTGTAATCATCCTACAGTGCTATAGGAATATATGAACTGCTTCATGAATTTGGGTGTCATACTTGCGTAGGGGCCATGCTAATCTTTTCTGTATCATACCAATTTTAGTATATATGCTGCTGAAGAGAGCACATTTTCAAATTTAAAAAAATGATTATATATTACTTGTCTAACAAAAAACTGGAATGAGTTTAGTTTAAAATAAAAAGCCAGAAAGCATTTGGATAGTTTTTTAAAAGCCAACTTTAGCACATTGCTTGTGGTATTTCATAGATAGCAGATCATTTTTTAGTTCAACAAAGACCTGGGGTTGAGACAGACAAAAAGAAGTAACATCTGCTGGCATTTGATTTTGGGTGCTGTCTAGTGAAGCTGGAAGGTATTCATTCCTCTTCTCACTTTTATTTGCATCTACAAATTTATATAGGGAAGGGGGGAAAAACATGAGATTAGAAATTGGTATCTTTCTTTTAAGATTCCTTTTCAGATTCAAATTTATTAGCGTATGTCTGATGACAGAGGTGGCCATAGAGAGTCTGATAGGTACAAGATAGTTAAGATGTGGCTGGGTAAGGGCAAGGGTGGAATCTTTAAGAGGGCATGTACTATAAGGAAGGGACAATCCGAACTGATGACCCAGACCTTTCTGAAGGACCTGAATCATTGGAGGCACATGTTGACTTGGGACACAATTTGTAGTTGAAGCAGAAATTTCTCCCTACTTGGATACTATGGAATGTCTTGAAGAAAAGGTTTGCATGTGATGAGTTAGAAGAACTGTACTGAGAAGTCCTCTTCTAAGAGTGATACTGGAGCAAAATGCCTGGAAAAAGGAAACACTGAGCCCCAGCCACACTGGCATAGTCCTGTATCAGTAGCCCTAGAAACAGAGAGCAGGGCACCAAGGCTAACAGAAACCTGTCTTAGAATGGAAGCCTCTTGAAGACTAGGATTTTAATCTCTTTTGATGTCTGCCTAGAACAGTGCCTGACATGTAATAGGCATTCAACAAATACTTGTGGAATGATGAATGAATGAATGAATGAGTGGGAACTCAGCCGGGCCCTTGGCCTGTGGTTCTGTCCGGGTTTCAGCAGCTATCCTGGCACGGATAGCTCCTTGGGGCCACAGGGCAGGGCAGACAAGATCTGGAAGTCAGTGATCACTGAGATAAGCATGGTTTACCCATAAAGTAAAACATTTCACTAACTCATTCTAGAAAGTCAAGAGAGAGTTTTCTGTCATCCCACTGATGACCAGGAGTGATCTGACTGACCCTCCTGCTCCCTGTGTTCTGACCTGGAGCTGTGACTCCTGTCCAAGAGAATGGTCTTTCAGCATACACGTAGAGAGTGTTCTAGACAGAGCATGTGCTGAGTTTCAGAAACAGAAATCATCACTTTGTGTGGTCTAGAAAAACAGCTGTAATCTTGCTTACAGTTGTTTTTTGTTTGATTGCTCATTTGGGGGTTTTTTTTGGTGGGGAGTGATGTCAGGAAATATCTTTTATAATAATGAAATGTTTGAAAACATTTCTTAAATGGGCCGTATTTAGCATCATGATTAGGTTGGAAATATGTGTGTTATTTTTCCTAAAAAATGAAGATTCAAATTCCAAAATCCTAATACAATTCCTTATTACATATTCCTTTCTTCTGAACGAAGAAACGGCCCAAGAATGTCATTATTGTCATAATGTTTTATTGCCTGAAAAAAAAAGGGAAACTTTTCATGGTTGAAAAGTAGCACAATGCAATCCAGATGGGTGAGCTGAGACTAACAATAGTCAATAAAACACTTGATTGATGGCATAAAAGTTGCCTCCAGCTACTGGTGTTCTGATTACATAATATCCATATTTAAAACAAAAAAAAACTAGTTCATGCGGAAGCATGGAAATGCTTTAAGCATGAAGGCAGCAGAAACTGTGTAATAGGACCAGAAAGGCAGTGGCCCTGTCCAAACATGTCCCTACTCTGCGACTATTATGGTTATATTCCCAGGTGTTAGAGCTCCGGGTAGCACTGAAACTCAACCAGCAGAAACTCTCCAGTAACCAGAAATTCTAATTAAAATAGTAGTAGGAGTCACGTGCAGACCGCAAAAATCTTAGACTGTGAATGTTCACCCTGACTGCTACCCACTGACATAAGTCCCTACTTCTTCCTTTGGCTACCCCTACTCATCCTTCAAAATTCAGGTGGGATTTTCTCTTCGCCCAGAGGCCCTCTTTGACTACAGTTCACTTCCCCACTACTCCTATAAGCCTCCACAGCATCTTTCATGTTTCTGTGTAATTAACACATTACATGGCACATTTGTCTGTCTTTCCCTCTGCCTAGAGTGTAAACTTCTCATCCTATCCATGCATCTAGCAAAATGCAATTACCATGGTAGGCAGTTCAACAAATGTTCATTAATGAATGTTATTTGGGATCTTGAAAAGTAGTGAATCGATTTAATCAAATAAAAGTAGGAGCTTGGAGAGCTCTATCAACAGTAAGCTTTGAGGCTGCAAAATTTTCCAGTGGTCATTAAAAGAGGCAAGAACTGAGAAGCAGTGTTCGGTTATCTTTCAGTTTCTTCTTTCCAGGAGGACACTAAGAATTCACCATGGCTCTCTTTTTATGCTCAGAAAATATCTAAGAATGAAGACAATCACGTTTATTTCCATTTTCAGCAAGGGTTCTTGCTGTGTGGCAGCAGAAATGACTAGCAAAAAATTATAACCAGGTATTGACTGCTCTGGAGAATCTGGACTCTTTCTTTCTCTCTCTTTCAGGTTCAGGGTGGCATATTCCTAATCCCTTCCTGCCCACAGAAAGTAAGAATCTAGCCTCAAATCTGCAACATTTATGGCTAAGGAAGAAAATTTTTCTTAAATTTCCATTTGACAGAGAGATACAGATACAGAACCACAGAACTGTGAGTCTTTGATCACTCAGCAGATCACAGACGCAGGATCAAATCCTAGAGGAGAATCATGGGCAGTACTTCGTCCTATAGCCCAGCAACCTCAAAGCAGAGCTGGAAGCCAGGCGCAGTGGCTCAGACCTGTATGTAATCCAGCACGTTGGGAGGCCAAGGCAGGAGAATTGCTTGAGGCCAGGAGTTCAAGACCAGCCTGAGAAACACAGCAAGACCCCTGTCTCTACAAAAAATAGAAAAATTAGCTGGGCATGATGGCCCACAGGTACAGTCCCAGCTACTCGGGAGGCTGAGGCAGGGGGATTGCTTAAGCCTAGGAGGTTGAGGTTGCAGTGAGTTATTAATATTATCATGGCACTGCACTCCAGTCTGGGTGACAGAGCAAGACTCTGTCTCTTAAAAAAACTAAAATAAAATAAAATAAAAATAAAAAATGGAGTTGGAGCCCTTTACCATACTGATCGCTTGGCAAGCAAGGGACAGAGTTTTACTTTTTAGTCCAGTTTTTTTTAACCAATTATAAAAGATGGCAAGCGTACACTTTTCTTGGGATACTTGATAGTGTCTTATAGAAGTATTATTTGTGCTAAAGTCAAGTAAATCTTTCTTTATCCCCACCTCATATTTTACATTTCTGAAAATAAAACAGGAAATTACTTCAAGAAAATGCCTGGAAGAAAATCAAATATTTTCAAACCATCCAGAAGAATGGAATCCTTTTAAAATTAAAACTCGCCAAAGGGGAAAAAAACAAGAAATGTCTAATTCTTAAAAACCCAAAGAGGAAAAAAACAGCTATTATTCCACTATTGTGCCATGACATCTAGGTGCCCCTTTCACTGAGTTATTTGTCATTGGTGTCTGGGAATACACCTGGACCCTCTCTGACCTCCTGTGTCCCAGTAGTCCAAAGGAGGGGGGAAGCCAGCTGCTTCTCCTCGTCTGCATTTTCTGGCCCTGAAAAATGCTTTGGCTGTCACTTGCAGCTCTGCTTCCAACTCTGTACTGACTAGGGAAGTGCCTATAGCTGGTTTTATCTTTTCTGGATGTGGAGGATGCCATAGGGAACCAGAAATGCCTTCCTGAAAATGCCACTTCTTTGCTGTGTGGCAGCAAAAAGGACCAGCAAAAAATTATAACCAGGTACTGCCTGCCCTGGAGAATCTGGACTCTTTCTTTCTTTCTTTTTCAGGTTCAGGATAGCACATTCCTAATTCTCTCCTGACCACAAAAAGTGAGAATCTAGCCTCAAGTCTGCTATACAGTCTCGACAGAGTCTCTGGGACTTACGCAGAGAGGCAGAAAAGGATACCCTATGACTTTTATTATTTTTTATTTTATTTATTTATTTATTTTTTTGAGACAGAGTCTCACTCTGTTGCCCGGGCTAGAGTGAGTGCTATGGCGTCAGCCTAGCTCACAGCAACCTCACACTCCTGGGCTCAAGCGATCCTCCTGCCTCAGCCTCCCAAGTAGCTGGGACTACAGACATGCGCCACCATGCCCGGCTAATTTTT
>CAUYRB010088211.1:0-72150 GCA_963574695.1 Propithecus perrieri | reverse complement strand
CATTGTCACTATTATCATGATCACCTTAATGCAGAACTATTTTGTCTATTTGGTCAATGAATGAACTACTGGAGCCTAACTATCGATATTAAAAACTTTAATACCACAATGAGATATCACTTATCTCCAGTGAGACTGGCCCTTATCAAAAAGTCCCAAAACAATAAATGTTGGCATGGATGCAGAGAGATAGGAACACTCATACACTGCTGGTGGGACTGAAAACTAGTGCAACTTCTGTGGAAAGCAATATAGAGATGCCTTACAGAGATACAAGTAGAAGTACCATTCGATCCAGCAATCCCATTACTGGGCATCTACCCAAAAGAACAAAAGACACCCTATGAAAAAGACACCTGCACCCGAATGTTTATAGCAGCACAATTCACAATTGCAAAGATGTGGAAACAACCCAAGTGTCCATCAATACATGAGTGGATTAATAAAATGCAGTATATGTATACCAAGGAGTACTATTCAGCTTTAAGAAACAATGGTGATATAGAACCTCTTGTATACTCCTGGAAAGAGCTGGAACACATTCTACTAAGTGAAGTATCCCCAAAATGGAAAAACAAGCACCACATGTACTCACCATCAAATTGGTATTAACAGATCAACACATATGTGCACATATAGTAGTAACATACATCGGATGTCAGGCAGGTGGGAGGGGGAGGAGGGGATGGGTATATTTACACCTAATGGGTGTGGTGTGCACTGTCTGGGGGATGGACATGCTTGAAGCTCTGACTTGAGTGGGGGCAAAGGCAATATATGTAACCTAAACATTTGTACCCTCATAATATGCTGAAATAAAAAAGAAAAAAATTTATGGACTGATGATTTTTTCTTTATTTGTGTATACATAAATTAAAAAGGTTTTAGATAGAGTATTGCTTAGTCCCTCTTCTTGAGTTTGTTGATGTGGAATAGCCATGAGGGAAAGAAGGAAGGAAGGAGAAAGAGACAACCAATCAACATAGCCAGTGACAGACCACGAAGATCAGCCTCAGTTTCCCGTATAATTGAATTAGAAATGATAGTGTTATCCTTGCTTTCTTCCTGTCAGTAGACCATGGAAGATAATCATGAAAATGGATATAACAGATAAATATATAGTACTAGCAGTTTTTCATCTTTATAAGGTACTAAAATAACCTGTATGCTGATAAACCATTTCACATGTTCTTCAGTTTATAATAGGTATACTCTATATTTTTGTTTGGTTTTTTACTGTTTTGTGTTTTTTGTTCTTCTGGCTCTCGCACAGGTGAGATTTGGAGAGCGAAAAGAGAACAAAAAGGTTGGTTGTCTACTACCTTGATGAGAGAGCTTGGTATTTGGTTATTTCCCTGTGTCTTGATCATCTTCTTTGTCTTATACTCTAATATTTGTTTCTTGTGCCTATGAATTATTTACCTAATAGATGTTGAAGCATTGAAATTACTTTTTGGCTAGATTAACGTGATTATAATTATTGGCTATTATTCCCTTGTCATTCTGTTCACTGCTGATGTCTTTGTTGATTTCTATAACTCCACATCCATCTTAACTCCAACTCCTCAGTTCTTCCATGGTCAAAATTGTCAGATATTAATATTTTGGATTTCTGTCAAGAATTTCCCTCATTTATTTTGATGACACATCTTGCTGTGAAAACTATGCTAACATTCATAATCCAAGGGCCGACCGCAGAACAGCAAAAAAACCACAATAATCTATCAGATGAATTTATCTTAATTACTGCCCCAAATTAGTAAAACAAGATTTTAAATGCATTTTAATAATTTTTATATTGTGTAAATATTTTGAGTTAATATATAGTTTTAACAATTTTCCAGTAACTGGGAATATTATGAACTGCCTGGTCACATGATAAACTGTAAAGCAAAGTCATTTAGTAATTGAAGTAAGTTATTGCAAAGCATGCCCTGCATGAATCACTTTTTTACACTGAGACTTGGAATGTGGCCTGTAGTTAAAGGCACACTAAAACTTATTTTTAAAATAATAAATTGCAGTTACATTAATGTATACCTTCTTAAACCATTTAGCAGTGACCTTATTAGTATAAATAGTTCATTTTCTGGGAACTAATATTATATTGTTCATTGAACACATTACAAACTTTATGGGATTAAATGAAATAATAACAACACTTTACCCCTTATGTATTTATAATTTAAGTGAGATGTGCAAATTATACAACATAATTTATTATGTATTTTATTTTAAACCCACCTATATGGCAAGAACTACTCTAGGTACTAGCTCTGATAGAATGATGGATAAAATATTGCCTTGACCTCCAGGGAAGGGACTTAGAGTCTTGCAGGAGATAAACACACATAAGTGACTACAGTATAACAGGCTGTGATAAATAGCGTAATAGTCTCCAGTATAATTTTTTTTTTCTTTTTGCTAAAACACAGAGCAAGTAAGGAAGGAAAATTTATTTCATCCTGAAAGGAGACCCAATTCATGGCCAGGAACAAAAGAAACTGCAGAGTCTGACTCTAGAAATGCAACTCAGAGAATATCCATGGAACATATTATAGTTAGTGTTCTGCTGAATATAAGTAACAGAAAGTCAGTTGACCAAGCCTAATTTTAAGTAGGAATTTGTTGTAATATACTTAAGCATCTCACAGAAGTCAAAAGAAATCCTGCTAGGTCTCAAAAGGAGGTAGAGCCAGGGATTCATCTGTCAACAGTTCTCTCATTCCTTCTGGTCTCTGGCTACTTTTGTAAGAATGCTCACCAGATCTATTCTCTTTCCTGAAATTAGCCTTTTCCTTTCTGTTTCACCTGGCAAAAGCTGCACATCAATAGTCTCTTATATGTTAGGATCTCAGCTACCTTTAGAAATACAGGTCTAATTATCTAGTTGTATTTTCCAACATTTCTGGGAAAGAGTTAATTGGCACAATTTGGCCAATCCTGTGAACTAGAGAGGGGTTGCAGTTCTTGACCCATTAGCAATGTAGAAACAGCTACAATCAAGTAAGTGGTAGGAAGAAGGGTATTTTCTAGAATTTGAATGTTTGAGGAAATCCTGTAGTATACTCTAGAAGGTAAATTAATCTGATTAATCATTCTCAAACTGGTTAACTCTGAAGTTTCTATTTGGGTGATTTCTCAGGAGTCAGGTATTATTACTAGGAATCACAAATCTATGAATATTAATAGCTAAAAACTTCCACTAAGTTATGGAGCTAAGACTAATCTCCAATGATAAGACCTGACAAAAATAAATGAACACAACAGGGCCCAAGCTACATAATTTTCAGAGCCATATTCCCCTATTGGAGAGAGAATAAAGGGCCTGGAAAAGTAACTGGAAAGAATTATCTAAGATATGCAAAGAGACAAGTTCTGGATACAGTGTATTAAATTATACCTGATTTTTCCTACTTATTGGACTTTAATAAACTTGGGTGGAAAGAGTTATTTGTTCCATTGAGGTCTTGTTAAATTATAAGTAGATAAATAGATGTAAAACAATCAGTTAATAGAACTTTGGAATCTAGAGGGCAAATGGAATACTTGGACTTTGAGAGGAGGCAGAATAATCTTGTCCATTTAACAGGAGAGAAGACTAAGATCATAATTACAGATATAGGATGGTTTTGAGATTCAGAGGTAAGAATTTAAGTTCCTCCTTGAATACTTTGATTTTTTCCAAAAATCTGATGTGAGACCTGTGGCCGAGAGGGAAGAAGTATAGCAGTTGGCTATTGAGGGAAAAAGCTGAAGGTATAAAATCATCTCAAGAGCAGAAAATGATTACACTAGAGGGACGTATTAGATTTCAAGGTGGTATCAAGTTCCTACGAAGTCAGTGGTCATGAATTTTAAGTGAAACCAGCGTGGAACAAAATCAAATTTTGTCTTAGATTTGATTCTTTTCTGTCAGAGACTATTTTTATTATTTTTATGCAGTCATAGGAAAGAGTAAGGCAAATAGTCCCAAATGAGAACCTACAGTAGGATAATGAGTTAATTTACAGATTAATTGAGCAAATCCCCATACTAAATATTTCATACTCAAATAAAAAAATACACATTCCGTTGACAAACAATGTTTACTAATGTTATGATCATCACAAACCTCAACATCAATGTTTATATTCAGAGGCTATTAAACATGAAATTTATACTCAAATGCCTGCTTTAGAAACCTGAACTATAAACCTTAATCTATTTGATTTAAATATAAAAATATAAGTTACAACTCAATTAGATGAAGAACCTTCAGAAAACTATAAAATTTTTGGCATAATTATTCTGGTACTGCTATTAAATTGTTTTTCTCAGCACGTTAAGGAAGAGTAAATTAGAAAACATTTATATTTCAGTAATAGTATACAGTGATTGTCAGGATGGCCTAAAGTATCTTTTAAGCTTAATGCATGCTCTGTTTCCTGGATTGTGCTAATGTTAACTTGGTTAAGATGGAAACTAGGTTTCCCAGATTCTCTATCCTTCTATGATTTCAAATCATAAATGTCTAAAAGAAGACTCTGTGAGATTTTGAAGGCAACAGTGAAGCAGTGGACATTATTCTCTGAAAGCAATCACGTTCAGATGTGGTTACAGACACAGAGGTGAGCCCAGAACATTTTCTATTCTACATTCAACTTGGCTCCCTAGTTACTGGTCCTGTTGACCAACAGTAGCATTAAATGACTTCAGGTACTTGGCTGTGAAGCTGCAGAAGTGTTAAGTAGACGGAAGCCCCTATTCCTAAGCTTCCCCTTCAAGATCCTCCTTGGGAATATGGACATGTTTGATTCTTTTGATTATTTCTACAAACTGCTGTGTGTTTACCTGTCAGTCCTTCAAGAAGACTCCTTTAGTGGTCCTGGCTCTAATCTTGTGATCCCCCTCCAGACATTAACTTTCTCGGCACTCCCGATTTTTTGTGAAGTCTAATTTCTATAATAAATCCCTTAATGCCAAAGTATTCATCATGGCTCTAGTTTACTCAACAAGCCTGACAAATACACTATCTCTGGCTATTGTTTTCAAAATTTAAGGTATAACTTATGGGTTCTATACTAGTAGAACTGTAGTCTGCACTAGTGAAGACCTTAAGTATTGACATTGGAGCCATATTGTTAATGTGAAGAAATTACCTTTTGGAGTTGGGAGCAATGGCCCACATGAGAAGATGAAGTATTTGTCATGTTAAGGATTCTTGGATTAGACAATCATATCCCATATATTATTACTACTGCTTGACTTACTTCTGTATTTTCAACTAGATAGGTCTTAATTGTATTTGTCTGGGGACCAGACTGAGATAAAGCACAATGAGTAGGCTGATGTTAGCAATGAACAGATAAAGAGCAAATTGAAGTTTAACAAGTAGTGCCTTTCATATTTTGTTTCTTGGAATTGGTTAGCAACGCTTATTTTAAAAATATATTTAGTCCTGCAGACTAAATCTAAAAATAAACAGTGGTAAATGGCTTAAAAAAAAGGAACATACTTTGTATGAAAGTATAAAAGGGGGTTCTTGGAGGCAAATCTAGCTTTAAATGACAGATAAAACAGGATCTAGTGTTTACCAAGATAGTCTACTTTTAGGAAATAAATTTTCTTTGTTATATGGCTGGGAAAGGAAACAGCTCTACAAAGTAAAGCAGAGAGATTTCAGAAAGTCAATGGTAGTGTCTTGCCCAGGGCAGCCAAGGTACATAAAATTATTGTGAGATCCTCCCTCAAACCTACAGATATAGATTCAAAAATATTCATAACTGGGTAAACCGTGACTTGATTACTAGGACAGTTATAGCAGACGGCTATTTAAAATTTAGACATATTTCACTGGACTCACGTGGAAAACTATTTGTTAAATCCTTTAAGTAATATCAATTTTTAAATTAACAAAATAGTTTTGAAAGGGCCAAAACAATGTCATGCACTAGAAGGTAAATGCTAATAAAATAGCGTAAAGATACTAAAGGAAATTGTAAAACAGATAAGTTAATAAAAGAGAACAGGCACAGCCACAGTAGGTTGACTCTAGAATTTGATGTTAGACATATGGGAAGATCTGTATTGGGTAGTTTTCTTACACTGGAAAGTGAAAATGAACAGAATTTGTTTGGACCATGGTTACTTTTATAAAACTTTTAATTTATTGCCTTACTATGAGGGAGAAAACACAAGTATCAAGTCTTGAAAACAAAAAGCAAGGACAAGAACAAAGGCACTTTGGTGCACAAAGTGTTTTCTCCCTTCATATGAAAGAACAACTAATTAAACCACTGAAGAAACAAGGAAAGAAAAAATTAAAATGGCTGGGACTATTTACTGAAATAAAGAGTACAATAGAAGGAACAAAATCTGAGCTGCCTTCTCACTGTTGCAGTGTGAGTGCTATCCTTGTAGATGTGGTTATAAAAATTGTTAAAAACTTGGGAAATTGAAAGTGTTTAGTGGTAGTTAATCTAGGGAAGTAGTTCATACCTGTTAGGAGGCAGTAATTATAAGCTAGGTCAAGAAGCAGAAGAATCCCCTGAAAGTAATTTCTTTTAAATGCTTCAGATCAATTTAGGAATGAAACTTCTGAAAAGAAAATCAGGGATAAACATACATTTTGGGAGTGCATGGAATTTCTGACCATATTAAAAAATAACAGTTGATGTTGAGAGTTTGAAATTATGGTGATTAAACTTTTAAATCATTTTAATTAATCATGAATTAAAATGATCAAACTTTTTAATTAATTCATAGTCTTTGCTATTTTTATTTTGTCATTTCCCTTTGTCTTCTAATCCTGCGGTACCCAACTTCCAGGCCACAGATCAGCTAAGGCCTTAGATTCTCATAGGAGAGCACAAACCCTACTGTAAACTGTTCATGAGAAAGATCTAGGTTGTGCGCTCCTTATGAGAATCTATTGCTTGATGATCTGAGGTGGAGCTGAGGTGGTGATGCTAGTGCTGGGGAACAGCTGCAAATACAGATTGTCATTAGCAGAGAGGTTTGATTGCACAATAAATGTAATGCACATGAATCATCCTGAAACCATCCATCCCTCTCTGGTCTGTGGAAAAATTGTCTTCCATAAAACCAGTCACTGGTGGCCAAAAGGTTGGGGACCACTGTTCTAACCCCTTCTCATCCCCCTCACAGGCACCTACTCTTGTTATAGTAAATAATTTCTCAATTATTTTTGGATGACCATGTTGATATAGATAAAATTTGCCTCTAATGATTTTCTAATATATAAAAACATAACATATAAGCTAAAGTTCTATTAAATAAGGAACCCTGAGAGGAACAGAATCTGTTAGCATAATTATTCCAGTGAACTTTTTAAAACGTCTCCCTCATAGAGGTAAGAAAGCACTTCAAAAAAGAAAAATGGTAAATAGTGCCTGTATTTTTGGTCCAGAGTTGGGGGTTCCCTATCTATATGGCACTGCCAGCTTCAGGTTGCTCCAGGAGTCAGAGTGGGACTTGGACATTTTCAGGAAGGTATCACAAAGCTGGAGCACCCTGAATCATTGGATGTAGGCAGGAACCCCGCTTGCCTAGTCTCGTGCAGCCTTGCTCAGGAGGATCTCCTCTGACATACATTACTAGTGTAAAATCCTTTCATAAAGTCTCTTATAATCTCCCTTTGAAACATTTGTCTCAGTTTCAATTGTATATCGGTTGCTATCATTATTAAATTAACAGCTTTCTGTGTTAATAGATAGACTGTAAGATTCATGATGGAACAGACAAAGTGTGCTTTGTTTTGATTTCTTTAACATCAGCTTAGAGTAAGTTATCTTGCAGTAACGAAAAAAAGAAAATCCAAATCTTATTAGCTTACAAGAACAAAAATTTATTTCTCTCTCATATTAATGTTCATTGCCAGTCAACTTTTGCTTTGTTTCAAATTTTTTTCATTACTTAACCCAAGTTAAAGAAGCAGCCTTTGCCTTTGATTACCTAGAATCATGACATAGGAAAAAATACATAGAATCTCATGAAGGCTCTTAAAGCTCTTGCTCAGGAGGGTCACATGCCATACAAACTTACATTTCATAGGAAAAAGAAAATCACATGGCAAGTTTGAATTCAGTGAGTAGTATAGCCTTCCACAAGGATAAGCCTGATACAAAGGAAAAGCAAATCATTTTTTTCTTTTTAAGTTTCAATATATTTAGGGGGGCACAAATGCAGTTTTGTTACATGGATATATTGTACAGTGGTGAGGTCTAAGCTTTCCAATAGAATCTAGTAGAATCCATTCTCCTGTTCAAAATATTGTTTTCCCCTATAAGGACAAAAAAAAATCATTAATTCTTCTTCTAGGTAGACAGCTTAAAGCCTCATTCAGTTATGGCATCAAAGTTCAGGATCTTGTGCTGGTGCCCAAATCAGATATTAATGGGATTCTTCTTGATCCAGAGATTTATATATGAAAATGTCAAATTATCTTCTTCTTGCACTCTTTTCGGTCTCCTGAATCCATACACTGTGTATGAAATAATAGAATGGGGATAATGTAACCACGATAAGTGCTACCATTCAGAAAGGCACATAGTAGTCACTCTTCCTTGGTATTCTGAAATCCTATTGGGCAGAAGTTACAAAGGGACCATTCACTGGTGTTTGAGAATGTTTCTTGATTAGATTCCAGACTGTGACTCTGGGCAGCTTTCCAGTTCATTGTTTTCCATCTCTCTTGGCTCCACGATTCTTACTACTACAAATGTCGTGTTTTGTTCACCATCTTATATTTAGTCCCAGCATGATGCTTGGTTTATAGTAGTTGTACAGTAACGGTTTACTAAGTGAATAAACAATGCACAAAAGAAGGCATATATAAGCAATGAACTGTTACATAATGCAGAGCAACTTTATAAGCTTTACAGAAACTCAGATGAGCTCAGCTAACATTATCATTTCAGGGAAGCCTGGAAAGGTAAGCAGCATTTCCAGAAAATGGAGAAAATTAATAAAACCATCAGTGAATATGGGATATGTAAGGCAAACTTGATGAGGATTTTGAATGAAAATAATCTATCTTTTCCTAAAAGAATAATAGTTTAAAACTACTGATATAAAGTTTAAATTATATGGAAAATCATTTTAAAATATTTAAAAATTCAATTTAAATATCTTTTATCTAATGCACATAATTTTTATGTAAAAAAACAACTGAAATGAAGGTTGTTCATGTTTCCTTTAGAATCTCCTTTCTCTTGTTATTTAAACACACAGAAGTATCTTCTCATTAAAAAAATGGCATTGACAACAACAAACTTACAAAGTGTTTTTTCTCTACCTTTCTCACTGTGATTTATGGTCATGTACTTAAGGTGTCTACCCAAAGCATTAAAATGATGAAGGGTTCTAAGATCAGAAAATAATGCCACTGAGAATTTAAAGGAATCGTGAAAGAATTCTGGGATGGGAAAAATGGAATTTAATTTTATGATTTCATTGATGTTCTCTAAATTTGTGTCAAATTCTTCCTTAGCATTTCTGTTATCTTCATCAACACAACTAAATTAAGCATCTGCCTGTAAACTAAATTCATTCCCTCATGAGACAAAAATTAAAAAACCTGTTAAATGTACTGTATGTGAGTTTATACATAAGCTTTAAACTTTAAATCTTGATGCCTCTCATGTGAACAGTATTTAAGCAGACACGAGGAAGCAACTTCAGTAAGTACTTAACTGAATTATTTGTATGCTGTCATGTGTATTAGTATATTTCTTCTATCTCATTCAACATTCAACAAACACATATTAAGTCTCTAGTATGAGTAATTCATTGTACTGGATGATGAATATTTTTACTGAGGAATATGAAAATGGAATAAAATTCATATATGCAGCATCCTGCCTCTGGAAGCTAGTAGGTATGAGACTTTGTGCAAGTTGCTTAACCATTTCTGTGCCTCAGTTTCCTCATTTATAATATATTGATGTTAACCAGCTTATGTCACAGAGTTGTTAAGAAAAGTGAATGTTTCCATGAGAAGCACTCAAATGTTAGTTTTTATTAATATATATACGTACAAGCAACATTACTTAGGTTGTATAGAAAAAAAGATGCTTATGGTATTGTGGAAAGTGAGTATCAAGAATAAAAATTAAGATAATCATTTAGGATGTTATCATAAGATATGGTCTTATGCGAATGTAGAAAAATTCATTGGAATGAAAGGAAAAGATATGAGAGATATTTAGGAAAGAAAATTAGCAGACATGGTTAGGGCAAAACACTGACTTTTCAGGGAATAGCAAAAGAGCATGTGTTTTAACTATCTCTGATGTAATGAAAAAATGAGAGCAAATTGGAACAGGCTGGCATCATGTCAACTATGGAAAGGGGAGAGTGTCAACAAATAGGAGACGTTAGCTATTCAATATTATATTGTGTGTCAAAGAAAAATGATAAAATAAATTAAGTATATTTTACAGAATTTTGAAAGTGAGATGGTATTAATAATCCTTGCTAAAGCATTCCAGTGCTCCAACATAGATATGATCTATGATCTAATGTTCTAATATTTACATAATAACCAAACTCATATTTCATTATGGTTAAGCATGAAGAAGTAGAAACCTGACAATATGACTGTAGACAGTATTAAAAATAAGCAAACAAACAAAAACAAAGCAGCTCTTCAGGATAAGAAATAGATAGTATTTTATATATTTTTTTTCAATTTAAATAAAGAATTTATTTCAAAATTCAGAACTTATATCCTACTCTCTTTCTTGAAAAGCCAACTGTGTTGCAAAAATCCAAGTTTATGTTTTTGGTAGTGAAGATATAAATGCTGCCAATCAATGCCAACCAGAGTCTGATTTGCTTCCTGTGCATGTCCGATTTGCTCTGTGATGCTGTGCTGGTGCCAGAGCTTCTGAATCTTCTTAAATCGCTCTTTACATAAATGCAAGGGATTTCCCCACCTGAGTCCCTGGTCGGTTTCCCCATAGTAATCAAGGTAAGGAGGAGAATAAAAACAGCCTTTGGTTTTGCCAGCTAAAAATAGCACTTGACATTCCCGTACTCTCAGGAAGATGCCTGCCCAAGAGCCACAGGAATAGGCGTGAGCTGTGCAGGCTCCTAAGTCCTCCCCTTTCAGCTCAGTCTGGCAGCAGTAGCTCTGGGAGCACAGCAGAGTTCCACACACAAGGCACAGAGTTGGGGCTCTGCTTTTATCACCACCTGATTTGGGGCACGAGAAGTTGGATGCTTGATTAATGAGGCTGCTATAATCTTCCAGAAGGTCTATTAATTTGTTAGATTCTCTTGGATAGCTTATAGCATCTCTTTCACTTTCTAGATATCTTTTAACTTCATTGTTATGACACCAACTTTCAATCAGAAAATTCATTATCTCACTATTTTCTTGAAAAAGGCTCATGAGGTTGTTTGGTTGAGAAAGATAGCTACATAAATGTTCAAAATGGCTTGTTCCAGAAACTTGAATGTCAGGTGGGGAAGGAATTCCATTTAAGTAATGAACAAACAAAGCAGAACACTTTAGGAAAGGAATGATTCCAGCTCTGACAATCCTCCATAGATGCCAGCCAGAGGGCATTCCTTTCAAGGCACTTCCTGTATATTGGTGAAGTGTTTTATATAAAGAGAGAACTGCTAGTTCTTCCTCAGTAGTGGAATTTTCTTGATCCATGCCATTCTCTTCTGTACATGAGGTAAGTAAGGTTTGTACGATGTATGCCATAGTAACCAGATGGAAAATGTGAAGGTCTCCAGTGACAAGGCTGATCCCTGAAAAATCCTGACACTGCAACGCAGGGAAAGCAAGCACCAAGCTCACCAATAAATGAAACATGAACTACTTTTTTTTTTTTTTTTTTTTGAGACAGAGTCTCACTCTGTTGCCTGGGCTAGAGTGCTGTGGCGTCAGCCTAGCTTGCAGCAACCTCCTACTCCTGGGGCTTAAGCAATCCTCCTGCCTCAGCCTCCCAAGTAGCCGGGACTATAGGCACTTGCCACCATGCCTCAATAATTTTTTCTATTTTTAGTAGAGATGGGGTCTTGCTCTTGCCCAGACTGGTCTTGATCTCCCAACCTCAAGCAATCCTCCCACCTCAGCCTTCCAGAGTGCTAAGATTACAGGTGTGAGCCACTGAGCCCAGCCCTAGTCTTTTAAACTCTTCCCAAAACCACAACAAAGGTAAGTAAAAAAATAGTCTAAATTCACAATTGGAATCAATTGAGAATAATGAGGAATGTATGAAGTCTGACTCCTCAACATATTAGCCATACTTACCAAGGCATTGACTTCTCACCTCAATTTCTTTAATTTTAAAATTATGGTATTAAAAACTTTAATCAAATTAGTTATTATAAGAGTAAATATATATAGCATGTAAAAAGCTTCATATGCTACATAAATGTTCACAAGTACAACATATAATTTAATTTATCATCATCAATCATCAATCATAATTATCATTATCAATATTATTCAAAGTTGAATTATCTGTATAAAATAAATAGACATGTTCAAAGTATAGTTTAAGACTAATTCTCTATGACTGATCTCTTACTCACCCAAGAAATGTGAATTTGCTGAAAGTTGTTAATAGATTATCATGGGGAAAAAACTACAATTACTTCCTTTGGAAATTTGTTTGTGAGCTTGGATGCTTGTTTTTTTCTTATAGAAAGTAAAAACAAATATGTAAAATTTTATTTTATTGGAAATTTTCTCTCATGAGTAAAGATTGAATATTGGTCTTGTTTTTGATAGGTAGGGTGAAAAGCAGTTCATTATTGCAATTTAGAGCAGGTTGGGATTCTCTTTGACTATGTATAATAGAAATGTGTCTGCCAGTGATCTCTCACATAAAGAACATTGAAATGCAAGCAGCCCAGAGCTGGAGCTGAAGCTCTACAGTATCAGCAACGTCTCGATCTCTTGCTATCTTTCTGCGTTACCGTCTTTAGTACATAGCTTTGATTTGCAATAACATTGTGGTTGAAAGAGCATGCACCACCTATGGCTTTATGTTTGCAGTCAATGTCAGAATTACAAGGACAAATAAACAACAAAGAGAAAGAGGTGATCCTTATATTAAGAAAGCAAAATTTTCCAAAAGTCCCTAGCAGATAGTGCATTAGTAATAACTGTTTCATGACCAGACTAAACTGAAAAGGAGGCTGGAAGATGTAGTTTTTCAACTGGACACATCGTTACCCAAGACAAAATGGGAACTTTGCTCCTCCTTTGCTCATAAGGAGGTGGAGGAGACTAAATATTGTGCAGGCAGCAACAGGATCAGCCACAAAGAATGTGCATGTGTTTTTAGTTTATAATACTAATAAAACACAAAGGCACATAAAATATCCTATGTGATCATTGCAGTACAAATCCATTTAAAAGTTTTGTGAATATCAAATGGTTCTTAATCAATATTGAATAGTAAATAATAGGTATGTACATATTAATATACTATTTAAAATTATAATTATTTGAACAAAATATTTTTGCAAAACTAAATTTACGTTTGTGAGCGTATCGTATTTGAAGCTTCTAATTTTAAGGCTCACAATTTCTGCAAATTCTGTTACCTTATGTTGTTTACCTTTAACTATACATTTTTAGTGTATGTAATTACTTTTAATCTTAATATGTACAAAATGTGTCCCTAAAATATTTTAATGTTACGCATGGTATTGGTAATCAAAGCAATTGCTATGTATTGATCTTACCAAAACTTGTAGTCAACAATTGTCAGGTTTTTTTAGTAAATATTGGTAGTTTCTGATTACTAGAGACAGATGAAGGATGTATACAATTCCTTTACAACCTGGCCACCAGGGAACATGTTACGATGTAAGTAGGCCTCAGAATGGATTCTGATAAACATACAAATATTTATTCCCAAGCATGTACAAAAACAATCATATACTTATTTCATAATATTAGTGTTTATTTTCTTTTAGGCAGTCCTTCAACCACCTTGAAATTCTAAGTTTACTCTCAGGCAGATAAAATAATAAATCGATTGTAGGATCAGTCAAATTCTACTTGGCTCAGGTATCAGAGTCTTTGGTTAAGAAGAAGAGGAGAGAGAGAGAAAGTGTATGTCTGTGTGGGGTGTGTATGAATGTACCATACACTCTTTCTAGACAACTATATATCCTGAAAATCAATTATTTCCCTCAAATAAAATATTTTAATGTTTATAATGTTAATTATGAGCCTTCTGTTGCATATTTACTTAATGATATATTAATATAATGAGCTTATATAGCAGGTCTGAAGTATGAATTCCTGATCAAGGGTCTTCGAATACTAATTAGCTGTCTCTGAATTGTGTATTTCTAATTAGGGTTCTATGAATGTAACCATTCCTAGGGTATAGGCTAAAATTAATTCTGTCTTTCACACACACACACACACACACACACACACACACACACACGGCTCTGTATACTGAGGTATCTTAAGTTTCAGACATAATTAGTGGATACATTTGCTCAAAAAGGCAAAGATGGCCGTTGTACTGCACAGTAGTGAGGGATTGGGTGGAGGACATAGGCAATACTTAAAGGGCTGTTTGGCACCAACCAAAGGCAATGGCAGGCCAAATGAACTCAAGAATGCCTGAAGATGAAAGAAATAAAACATCAATGATAACCAAATCAGGGGAGAACTCAAACCAGAAACGTCCAAATGACCAGTGAACACACTGGGGACACACTGTAGTTCTGAGAATTCTGTCATTTCTCAGGTTTTGAACTTTTAGGAGATTTTATTTTTGCCTTGAAGTATAATATGCCATGAATTGGCTATCTGATACCTCTCTACTTCTCTTTCAAGCTCCATGGGACTTAATTGGGGATATTATATAATTTGTGGTTTTACCTTGTGGCCATTCCCATGTTTCCTGTGGACTTCTGGATTTTAATGTTCCATTGTATTTTGCAAAAAGTATTTAGAGTATAACGAAATGTATATTTGATTAAAAAATTATAGACTGTTTCACATTTTAAATTGTGGAGTCAATATAATACTTTACATTCATAGTTGAATGTTAAAATAGTCCCAATTGGAGCTTACTGTATTAATAAATTTGAATTTGAAAATATCAGTATTTAAATGTATCACAAATCTTGAAACAGAAAACAAGCAATATGAACATTTCAGTTATTACACCATGTGTCCCCAATAAAAATATAATTTGCTGCCTAGACAATTATCTCTGCTATGCCGTAAACTATAAAAACTATTTTCACTCAATTAAAAGCTTGCTGTGTGTTGCATTGTAATTTTCACTGACAATGAGAAATCAACATATTTTATAATAATTATTTATACCATTATAATTTCAAATGACAACATTTAGCATACTTAAATCTGATTGTTACAGCTATCATCCACAAAGAGCTGACATTAGGGTTACGATACTAAAAACAAAATCTCCATAAAACCTAACAGGTTTTAATATTCAGAATAAATTGCACACTCTTGGTATTATAATAATGTGCCTTTATATTTTACATTATGTATTGTAATGTTTAGTTATTAAAATGATTCTTTGGACTAAAATTATAGAAACATGCACATTTTTTAATCTATTTTTCAAATGTCACCTCAACTTTCCTAGCAGGTGATCAGCTCTCTTTTGAGCATGTTTGTTAGCCACTGCAGCCTCATGACGCTGATGTTCTTCTGTTTATCCTGGGTGACTATCTGAGGCTCTCTCGACTGCTACTCACTTGATTGAAATTGATGGCAAAAATGTTTATGAGTTTTATTTTATAGTTATTTAATTTTGGACATTTGGCTCTCAATTCCCTCAGTGTACACACCTCATTAGGATAGTAGGAGAGGCATGTTCAGGTTATAACCATAAGTTGTAACTAGTGGTTCCAGCTGAAAGGAGTGGTCCCTTCGCACATGCTGTATCTATATAGTTAAATAGCTCAACACTTTCTTGCTTCAGGAGGACTTTTTATGTTAAAGAAAAAATATTATTCAAGACACTTCTGTAAGGGAAAGTCCATTTGTATAGGTAATAGATTTATTAGGCCAAACTAAAATAATTGCTGGCATGTCTTCTGCCAGCCTTTCAGGGAGGCATAAGTCAACACACTTATGTAACCAAGATGTTATCGTCTATGTGAACCCACGTGATCACGCTTTCCCATGGCATGTTGCCGCTATTGTTCTGGGCTATGTGTAAGTGCTCACCATGTTCTCGGCCATGCTCTCCGGCCGCTTCTCCCTGACAATAAAGAACATGTCTTCTCTGCTTGCCGCCCTCCTCTTCGTGTAACTCCCAGAAGCCTGCTCCGCTGCACTCGCTGGCCACAGAGCCCACTCCCCACAACTGCTTAAAATTGTAAGGCAGATTTATTCAGTATAGAGACTACTGTGATGGGGTTTTGTAGTAGGGGGAAAGATTGAGCTCAACTCAGAAAACAATAAGAAAAAGCAGGAATTTTATAGCCAAGGGGCAGGCGGTGGGGAGAGTAAGTACTTTAAAAATTAGGGGTCAGAGGAAATTCTGGCTAAACCAACCTATAGGATTTCTGTTAAAGTTAGGCCAAAGTGATCAAATAATAGCAGGGGGATGGTGACAGATGAGGATGTTGGTCAGATACCAAGGGTAGGGAATTCTGGCTAAACTGACTTAGCAGGATTTTTTCTAAAATTGTAGTCTTGGGGACATGCTCAAAGACAGGGCCTAGTTGGGCTCGGAGGAGCCCAACTAAACTTTTGTCTAGGAGAGAATCCCTCTTTACCCAGGACCCAGAATCTAACCTTATAATTTGGCTTCAAAAGAATGCCTAAAATTCTTTTTTATATTTGAATATTATTGTTCAAGTTAATTTCAAACAGGATCTTTAACCCTCAATTTGTTAAGTCTCCTGATCAAAATAGGTAGTGAGGTAAATATGAAGGAGTGATTCTACTCAACATTTCAGTTCTAATTTTTTTAAGTTGCTAAACATAAATGCAAATACCCTTTCAAGTCAGTGTGTCTCAAACTCTAATGTGTATTTGATGAACCTGGTGAGCTTGTTAGAAAGGCATGTAGTCAGGCACCACCCTAGACTTACTGTGTCTCAATCTGCATTTTAATCAGATTCACAGGTGATTTCTATGCACATTAGATTTTGAAAATCACTGGTTTTTAGTGTTATTTTTGTCTACAGAATGAAATACAGAATATGAAAGCATGTACCATGTTTTTTCACAAATAGACACCCAAAAAGAGATATGTACAGTATTCATTTTCTAGATGACCCTTTCTTACTGAATATTGGAATTTCTTTAATTACTTTTAGCTCTGAGTCAATGATTATGTATATAAAATCTGAGGAAGTGTGTTTACTGTTATAATAAAATAAAAATTTCCATAAATTTTATTTCCACATTAAATATGTATACTTTCATGATGCTGCATCATAATTAGATATAATTATAAATGCCTTGCAGGCATGATTGCAAATGCATTTTAAGATAGCCATACATATTTGTTAACAGAAAGAAGCAAGAAGGTGTTGATATTTCCCTCCATCCAAAGACCTATGGATAACAGTGTATGTTCTCTAGCCATCTGGAAGAAAACATCATAACTTGTTATTTTGAAAACTAATGTTATAAATTCATCCAGTTCTGTAACATTTATTAACTTCATACAATTTCCAGGGCTTTTGTTTGATGTCAAGAAACTAAATGAGACACAATCTTCCCCTCAACAATTTTAGCTCTGTGTGCAGCCAGGCAGGTAACCAGAAAACTTCAATAGAGATCTAGATGTTATTGAAGAAATAGAGTATGCCAGTTAAAGAATACATAGGACAAGGAGTGCGTATCCTGGTGAGAGGCAATATGTACAAAATTATACTGCTGTGTAATGACAATATTTACGGCATTGAAAATGCCTGAGTTACCTGAGGCAAAAGTAGGAGGAGATGAGGCTTGTGGGAAGCAGATGAGGGGGAAGCAGATTATACTTTGTATTATTCAACATACTAAACAATTGCCATACTTAAAAAACAAAGCTTATTGTTTACCTTTTCCTTTCAAACAGAAACTGCATTCCTGGATTTCAAATTAGGAAGGACCCTGTTTCAGTTCTCTTTGCCATCATATGGCCTGTGTCATTTAGAAAAGAATAAATAATTCCTGCAGTAGGAGTTTTAGCAAAGTGTCTCTTCCCTTGCTTGCAACCCTCAGTGATGAGCTTTGGAATTCCTCTGTGAGGGCTTTTTCTGAAGAGTTAAGTGGATTCAAATGCCTGTTTTGCACTAAACTGTGGAGTCAGGTGTCTTGAGACGTGTGCTTACTTGCTGTTCTGTTGTGCTTCTATCCTTCACTTTCTCTCTATCGTTGGATGAATATAGGTACTGACACTGTTCCCATTTCATCTCCTATTCTTGTACCAATTTGTTTATACGCATTGTTGGAACAAGCCAAATTGTGTAATGATTGGTAGGGCAAATTGGCCTCCTTTTGCCAAGATTTGTCAAAAGTAGCACCTGGGCAGTAGAAGGAGCAGAAAAGTTAACTAAAAAAATGAGAGATCAAATATTAGCCTGGACACATCAGCTACATGGCATGGTGCAACATCTCTGGAGTTTCTGAGCCATACTCTCTTCATTTGAAAATGGTAGCTAGTAATATCTGCCACGTAGATTGTTCTCGAGAACTCTGTTAAATTATGTAGTTGAAAAATAGGTGACAGTTAAATGTTGTTGGCAGTGGAAAGCAGTTTTACCCTCTATGCCATGCTAACGATATGGAAAAATATGTGATTAAACAAATTTATTTAAAAATAATATAAATTGTGATTAAATATTTTCCCTGAGTGACTACAAATTTGGCAACTCGGGTCAGAAAAACTTTGTCCATGTGATTGTAGAGTGGAATACCTATTATAGGACCTCCGACAAGTTGCTTCATCCATGGAAGTTACAATATCATCATTTACAAAAGGTAGACAGTACCCATTTAGTTTGTAGAGATTTTTGGAGGATTAAATAATAATGTATTTAAAACACATAACCAGTGGCTATTATTATTGGATGTATAGCAATGTTAACTAATAATAACAAAGTTGATGGGAAAGTAATTTTGAATATTTGCTCATTAAGAGAGGATTATTTGTGAAATAAGAAAACAAGTTTAACATATTGCAGTAGAAAGTCAAGGATCCAGAAATGTTGGTAAGAGGCCACAAAGACACAATATAAGGTATTTGAGAGCTGGATTTGTTTATATTCTCCTTTTTACTAAAGCAAGACATGTAGTAGGGTATCTTATTTTTAAATTAATTCATTTCTTACAGATAGAATAAAAAAAAAAAAAAAAAACCCTGGATGGATGTCACAGTTATTCCCTGGATGGAACACCTGTTTCCATTGTGGTAGAGTCTCCTTTTAATTCTACCCAAACTAGTCACCACCTACATTGAGCTATGTCCAAGGCAAAATGAACTAAAGCGCACAGTCGAAAATGTGGACAAAAGGGACACAATGAGTGGATTTTCTTCTGATATATCTTTCTATTTCTACACACCTATGCTTAAAGATGTGATGCAAGAACTTTAGTTATATTAGTTAATGTACCAGGTACTGTCATAGTATCTAATGAATAATTGTCTCTCTTTTCTCCTCTCTGAGGGAGATTGTTTGCCACAGAGTAAAAGAAAGGGTAATTTGTAGCACTAACCTTGAGCGTGTATAAATAATTGGCAAGGGTGATTTATGACTAAAATAAATTCTAATATGAATAAATCAAATATTTTCCTTAATTATATAAGGTTCAGTTTCGCTGACAATGCAGACAAAGTTCAACTGAAAATTTGTGAATAATGAACAGGCCCATGAAGGGTCATTTACAAAATCTTTTCAAGATTAAACTGCTTAAATTAGAAAGATCATATCAAATTTATGTTTAAGGATATCTAAACCAATTTTTAAGAAAGCTAACTTTTAAAATGGAAATATAACATTTTTAAGGAAAAGTACATTAATATAATTCCATGATAGGTCATCTTTATTAATTATTTTTAAAAATGTTTGCAATTTTACATGAAAAGACATGGAACATTATTTGAAGTATGATTTTATACATAGCATGTCTTAAAAAATTTTTCAAATGTAATAGAAAGTTATTTAAAAAATTAAATGTAAATTGAATTCAATTCAATAACTATAGGTAATTGCTGCATACCTAATATTATGGTAATCACTGTTTGAGCAAAAAAGGCAATATATGATCTTCTTAAGGAAGACTCGTGTTATCAAGATACATGTTATATTCTTCTTCTGGGAAAAAATGCACTTCCGTGACTGATTATCAATCTATTCTATTTATAAGAAAAAGACAAAAAATATACCTTTAGTAATTACAGTAATAATTAAAGTAAATGTGTTAATATATATTAGTTATTCTTCATGAGAAAGTGATAAATGTTATCAAGTTAGATCTGTCTTTGAACAGGAAATTCTTTCGGGTAGAGTCAGTCAATAGAGGTATGCCAAAATATGTAATCAATTAGTTTATACCTTAATTTTTTTAATCTCAAAGATTTGTCTAGTGAATGTATATAAAGTTAAACATCGTAGGTAAAAGAATATGCCCACAAAAGTGGAACGTAACCATTCAAAAAGAAAAATCATCACAGTGTGATTTTAAAATTCTAAAAATATTAAACTTATCTCATTCTTTTGAACAGGTAAACATGTAGCTGAATGCATTTAGTATTGAATTTGCACTAAAAGTATAACCTGTTGAAAAAAGTGATAACATAAAACTAGTTTGACATTAAATTGCTCCAAGTACTCTTTCTATAAGTGAGAAAGTGTATTTTCTTTGAATTGCAATGAATTGGTGTATAGAAAAGTAAGAAACAAAAACAGAGAGAAAGTGAAGTAATATTAGAAAAGGATTTGCCCCTAGTTCCAAATTCTGAAACCCAGTGGTTATAATTTCACCTTTGGATGAAATTTCAAAGGCAATTTAACTCCTAGGATATTCTATCGTAGAAGAGTGTTGACAATGATGACCTAGAATACAACCTACTAATAGTCCTTTCTAAAGGAAATCTATGAAAATTTGAAATTTAATAATTTTATATTATTTGTCCCCAGTGGTCCCCAAAATTAGTTGCTTGTAGCCAGGAGATGCACAAAAAAATATCTATATGGATACAAGAAACTATTCAATTTCTACTTTTATTCAACTTTACCTAAAATAAGAGAAATATCCTTCCCAACATTTACATATAGAGTTACTCTGCCTCACTCTGTCAGTAGAGCACAAAGTTCAATAAGTGAGGATTATGAGGGAATAGTGAAAGTTTTGCAATGCAGAGGGTTTGAAGATAGTTCCACCAAAGACTGTTCATTTTCGATGTACTGTATTATGGAGAGGGCATTGTTAAATTAAAGGTTCAGAAATGTTTATATAATTATATAATTTTGTTACAAAAACTATCAGTTATACAAACTCTCATATTAGAATGCCAGCATAGGAATTTTAGAAACATCAGTTTCTCACTTGTTTAAAATATTAAAAAATTAAACCTTCAGTTGGTCTAAAGCCCATATCTTAAAAATATTTTTAAATCATCACTTTCAATTACTTTTCAGAAAAACTATCAGAGAAAATGAAAAAATTTTCTTTCCATAGCTAATAAAAATATAAAATGTCTATATTTATTTTGATCTATAGAACATTGTTTTCCCCATTAGTCACTGTCATTTTCAAGTATGGTAGTCAATTCAACCAGAAGTAGTGGAGTATTTAGCCAAAAGCCACCTAGTAGCCTCTTTTCATTCTCTTCCTCTGTTAATGCAAATGAAGCCAAAGTATTTCTCCAGACTTACATATACTTCAGGGTTGACTTTTGACCTACCTCTGGCCATGGAAATATAAGGAGTTGCTGTGCTGGAAAAGATTGTAAGGTCATTTCTCTTCAGTTTCTTGCCTTTTATGCTTCCTCACCCTGATTTTACCTTCTTGTCTAGATAACAGATATAATGTGAAAGATGTAGCAGCTATCGTGTGAGCAAGAAGATGAAGAGTCATGTGTTGGAAATAACAGAATAGAAAGATTGAAGGACAGCGGTCTTTGAAATATCCTTGAACAGATACCATAGCTATGGACTTTCTTTGTAATTCTTAAAAAAGAAAAAAATTAATTTCTTATTTAAGTCACTGTTCTTTGTTATTTAAAAACTGATATATTTAAATTTTGCTATAAATTAAAATGAGAACCTGGTTTTTAAATTGCTTAATTATTATTAATAAATATTTACAAATTTGTATGTAAACATTATTTATGTCATCTTTACCTAGCTTTTTGCTTTCATATGTTTTGCATATTTTAAATTTCCTTGATATATTATTGGAGTAAATTGTATACATTGTAAATTAAAAATATACATACATTCAAGAAGCATCGTCACAATGCAAAAGTTTAGAGAACACTTTTTAATTTTTTTTTTAAATTTCAGGATATTATGAGGGTACAAACATTATGGTTACATTTTATGTCTTAGCTTCACCGAAATGAGAGTTAGAGGTGTGCCCTTCCCCTCTACAATGCTCCCCATGTCCTATAGTTGCAGATTTACCCCGCTCCCCCTAATCCCTGGAAAATATTACTGTCATGTGAGCACCCTAGTGTTGATCAGTTAGTACCAATTTGCTGGCAAGTACAAGTGGAGCCCATTCTTCCGATCTTGTGATACCTCACTTCAGATAATGGGCTCAAGTTTAATCCAGGAAAGTATAAGAGGTGCTAGATCACTGTCGTTTCATATATACTTTTTAATAGTCCACTAAAATAGACTAATTTAAACCATTTCTTTAATCATTTTTTTAAAGTAGGTATTGAGAGCTAACTATATGCTAGGACATGTGATGGGTGCTGGCAGGGAAATATAGTCAAGTAGTTAAAATATGACTTGCATTATCGGTTAGAGAGTGAAGGGAACAGTTATATAACTAGCATTGCAAAAGCGTTTTACTTCATCTTCTAAACATGCAAAACATCATATATACTATGGTATTATAGGGCATATATGGCTTTCTAGGATATAAACACAAAATCATGCTTTTTCCTTATCTTCCAGCAATTCTTCTATTATAGTTAATTCTACGTACTCTAATGGTATGATATCCCTAAATGCTAAAATTTGCATTCTTCATCACAGGGCTAACATTTTCATTCATCAGAAATACCTGGGTCTATTACTCTGTCTAGTAGGCAGTAGTTATTTAAAATTATCTGATGCATAGCCAAATACAATAATTGATTTATTTATGCATCAGGAAATTACTGAATACATTTTGTTATAGAGGAGATTTCAATGCAATTGGTGTAGCAAGGATGAGAAGAGTGTCCTAGATTTCAGGAACATACAGTTTAGTTAGGAGGGAAAAAATCAGTGTATGACATATTAAACACCATAAGGATATATTGACAAGTAAACTATCAACAAAACTGAAGTAACTCACATCTTTTCCTGAGAGAGTCAGTAAAGATTATATGTGGACTGAATCTGATGGAAGAGTGGGAGTTTGCCAGGTTCAAGGAGTCCATCCCAGGAAAGGAGAGCAGCATGTCAAAGTACAGAGTTGACCAGAACTTGGCCCTTTGTAGACATATAATACTTATTAAATATTTGTTACACTGAATTGAAGTAAATTATTTTTACCAGGATAGATTTGTTGGGCTCAGGAGAAGTTCTTGGACCAGGAAGCAAAAATATGTGTTTTGGCAAAGTGAAAGCCTAAAATAACATTGTTTCTATGCCAAGCATTTAGGTTTAGAAGCAGGGTATTTCAAATTAGTTCACAGGAGTGAGACTTTGACTAATCTAATTCAATATGCTCTTGGTGCTCAAGTATAAATATATCCAAAATTAATTAAAATGCCAAGGCATGGAGTTTTCAAGCCTGAATGTTAGGTCTTTTGTTGGATTTCCACAGGTTTTTGAGGCTCTGTTCATTTATTTATTAAATCCATTTTCTTTTGTCATTCAAATTGCATAATTTCTATTATTCCATTTTTAAGTTCTTTAATTCTTTCTTCTGTCTCCTCTATTCTGGTGTTGGGCACATTCATGGAGATTTCAAAATTTTGTCTACTGTATTTTTCGATTTCAAAATTTCTCTTTGTTTCATTTCTATGTCATCTATTTCTTTGCTGGAGCAAGTTTTGCATTTGTTTCGAGTGTGCTCATAATTGCTCACTAAAACATATTTATCATAACTTTTAAAATTTGGGACAATTCTAACTTCTATAGTATCTCAATATTGGCATTTATTGGTTATCTTTTTATTCCTTCAGTTTGAGATCTTGTAGGTTCTTGGTATGGCAGAGATTATTGATTGAAACCTGGATATTTTCATATTATATTACAAGGCTCTGGATTTTATTTAAACGTTTTGTTTTAACTGGCTTTCTCTGACACCACTCTGCCAGGGTAAGGAATGGGACATCATCTCATTAACAGATAGAGGTAAAAGTCCAGGTCCCCCACTTATCCTCCATTGATAACTCAGGGGAAGATCTCTCTTGGAGGCCATGGGGGACATTCTAGCTTCCCATATGGTTTCCACTGACACTGCAGTGGGGGTGGCCCCTCTATCATTACAAACCAATAAAAAGTCCTGATTCCAGTTTCAGCCATTTCTGATACCACCTCGGTATAGAGGGAGAGGGGTACCTTGTTACTGCTAGTAAAGGGTGAAAGTCCAGCTCCCCATGTGATCTCCACCTGCACTACAAGGAGTGGGTACAGCAGAGACGAAAACTTCAGATTCCTATGTGTTTTTTTAACACCATCCTGGTAGATGCTGGGGTGTCTCTTTAGAGTTACAGCCTAGTTAATCTAGATTCCCAATTCAACCTTTGCTAATACAGGGGAGCGAGAAGCCACTGTTGTGTTGTTTTCCTGTGGTCTTTGGCAGGCAGTCATTTTCTAAAAGTTTTATGTCTTGCTAAGTTGTTCTTTTTTACCAGCTGGGCCTTTTTCTAGAGAGAGCAAGCTTTTGTGGAGGCTTTTATTGTGCATATCTGATGGCATTATTGGGTGGTCAGCTTCTTCAGCTCCAGGTTTGAAATGTATGAAGCAAACGGAAAACCAAGAGAACACACTATCACGTCATTCCTTGGTTCTCAGGCTCCCTAAATGCTCTACCTTTCTCTTTCAGTCTTTCAGAGTCAGTATTCTTACGCTTGTTTTATATATCATGCCCAGGGCTTTTTCTTGCACTTAGTTCAAGGAATAGGGAAAGATACATCTACTCCATCTTCTTTGACATTGAAGTCACATGTAGATTTTAAGGACAGGTTTCTTTTCACTTACTTTATATAAAAGGATACATAAAAGTTATAAAATAGATTTTCTGTATGTAATAAAATGACCAATTTTCTGGCTTTATTAGGTACTTTTAGAAAATGTTTAGAAAATAAAATAAGTCAAATTTAGATTGTACAGTGGTTGATTATGTTAAATAATTATTCTTTTTTATGAAAATGTTGCTTAATTTTATCTAGATGTCAATATTTTTTAAATTTTGTTTTCATTTTTATATTTATTAACCTTATTTAGTAATTTTGAAGACTACAATGACAAGACTACAATGACACTTCCACAGCCGGTCCCTATTGAAGGTGGATCTTTATAGTTTAATAAAAATGTTATAATAGTTGGAGACTTTTTTTCAAGAAAGACATAATTCAAAATTGGGGCTTTGCTTATTTAACAGAGAGTCATATCCAGAGATTTATATAATAGCTGATCTTTTTAGTAGAAATCAGACAAATGCAACATACACAACTTATTGCACTGAAGCAAAATTCTTGATCGGCTAAGGAAAGGAAGATGTTTTCATTCTTTTAATTCCTAAATAATAAAGTATCTACTCATCTAGGTTAATTTATTGTCATATAAAAATAGTTTGTCATGATGGAAATCAGAGCAGCAAGCACATTAGCATGAAAGGTCTTTGCATCCATCATGTACTTCTTTGTCAGGGCTTCAGAAGCATTGAAATACAAGAAGGGAAATGCCCTCCAGCATTGTCTTTACAGTTGCCAGGACTAAAAATAATATGTTAGGTGCCTGAGTACTCTCTGACATTGTGATTTATTGAAGGTTGGCTTGCAGACAAAAGACTTCACCAAATTATGTGTTAGGAGTTCATGAAATAGCTTCACTTCTTATGTCTTTTGTACAACCCGCTAGCACATTTTAAATGTTCCCCAAGAGACATGTTAAAATGAAAAAGATAAACTCAGCCTTTGTTATAAAGCATATTTTATATTTTTATAGACCATATATACATAATTATATAAATGTTACATAGCATATATTTAGTTATATATGTGCACACATACATATAAAACTCTCATAATATTTTAATAGTTTCCATGGTTATCAGAGTTCCGAAGAAAATCAAGTTTTCTTGTGACTCTAAAGAATTTTATGATGTCCAAGCTATAATTAATTAAAATAATAAATCCTAACAGACAGCAGCTGGGTAAAGTACACAGAAAAAAAAGCAGTTGAAATAACTGTCTTCCAAGTCTGTTATTAAATTGAAAAAATAAAATACAATTATATATGAACAGAGATAAGCAAAAAGGGGATCCATTTGTTTTTTAAATGTTTCTGATGGCCCCTCGAACACCATCACACTGATAATAAAAATGACAAATGATAACAGAAAAGTACAGGAAGTGAGTCTCATTTGTGAGATTGAACGAAAGCTTGTGGATTAACTACAGAACTAAAGCTGTTAGAACAGTAATAGTAGACTCTATTCTGCCTACCTCCCCCCATGCCCATATGCCAAACAGATTACTGAATTGCGTGAATTTAAAGTAAAACTTGTCTATCATAAAGTATTCTCATCTGACAGAGTGATATTTTAGTATTATATATTTTTAAAAATACATTAATGGCAATTATTGAAGCCCAAATACCTTTGGATAGTCTAGAGCAATATATCTCAAACTTTTTTCCCCGACATTGCAGGCTTGATATTGGGACCATCATTAAATCTGTCGTTATAGAAAATATTTTTATTTTTTTCATGATGGAGTTTTTTACAATGCAGGTTTTTAAAATACATTAACATCATATATGTTGAATAACTAAGGTTTTTGGACTCTGACTTAAAATTTGCACCTGAGATTAGTGCTTCAGTCACCTCAAACATGCCGACTATTTGGAGGTGATGGGTGGAGTATTGGCTGAGATACATTATTCCTTTTTCCCTCAAGGCACTACTCTACTGGTGCATTAGGAGAGAGATTGGAAACAAAATATTCTCTTACGTCACTGACCTTTCGTATACTGCTCTTGATTTTGTCTGGGAAACTATCTGACCAATATTGACTCTCTTTTCCATCACACACCCAATGCTGGTTCTCCTGTAGAGTGTATGTGTGTGTGAGTCTCTTAGATGTAACTACATGATACCCCAGCCACCTATTCCTATTATAGCCTATCTCACTGTGGCTCAACTTCTCAGACTCTCCCTTCTCCTGACATGATCCTGCCCCTCAAATATTCCCTATTGTGGATTGTCACTGGGGTCCATGCATCCGCTGTCTTCCCACCTGTAAACTTGACCCATGAGAAACAAATGTTCTCATTACATATTACATGCATAATATTTTGGTTTTGGAGGGATCCAAGTGTTGATCTATGAATACAATATGGGCTAATTAAATCAAATTTAACACATTCATCATTTCAAGTATTTGACAATTGTTTGTTAAGAACATTTGAAATTTACTTTCTTAGCAATTCTGAAATGTGTAATACTGTATTATTAAGTATATTCACCACACTGTGCAATTGAACTCAAATTTAAAACACATTCTTCCTCTCTTACCAAGATTTTGTACCCTTTGACAATCACCTCCACATTCCCCGCCCCTCGCCCCAGCCTCTCTAACCACCCTTCTACTCTCTGTGTCTGTCAGTTTGATTATTTTGTGATTAATAGATTCTACTTATAAGTGAGAACATGCAGTATTTGTCTTTCTGTGCCTGGCTTAATTCACTTAGCATAATGTTTTCCATTTTTTATCCCTGTTATTACAAAGGACAGAATTTTCTTCTCTGCTAAGATTGAATAGTATTCCATTGCAAATATGCATACAATACTTAAACATTCAATATGCTACTGATTTTACTAAACATTTTTAAAAGAAACTTTCTAATTTAAAACTGAGAACCAGGTACCAGTGAAAAGAAGCGTGGGAAGAAATAGGATTAGGCTGTTGGAAAAAAACTGTAAAGAAATATTTTGATTTTAAAATTTAATATGTAAAATAAATATTTCTACTTTCTGGCATAATATCCCACCGTTTCCATTATATAATTTGCCTACTCTGGCAATTTATGAAAATGACCTCATGAATATCAGTTTCTTATCTCAGTTTTCAAAAATTATTCATTTCATTTTTTAGTTCTAAAACACCACATAGAATTCGTAACACTTTTTAATTATGATTAATATTTTAGCAGTCATTTTAAAAACGAAAAGCAAAACTAAATATAGCATATATTAATTGTACTTTACGATTGGCATTTCTAAGTACATTATTCCAACTATACTTCACAACAATCTATTGAAATAGTTATTATTGTTTTCCAGATAGGTTTGAAGTGCTGAGAGGTAAAATCATTTTCTCAAGGTGACATAGCTCACATGTGTTCAATTTCAAATCTTGATCCCGACTCTTTGACCACAGTGTTTTTAATTGTAATAACCTCTGAAGAATATTGTGTGGGGAATCTTGTGAAGACTAATTATTTTCAAATTGGTTTTCTACCTGTTTTTCTCTCTGTGATGATGCTTGCAATTACGAGTGTGAGTTTTTATAATTCTAAAGGCTCCCAACAGTAGCAAAATTAAATATAAAAGTGCATCTGAAGCAAAATATGCATTTGTAGGTCTCTGACACTGCTTTGTATTCTCAAGGTGACTGAGTGGAGATGTAACAGCAGAGGGCCAATTTGAGGCGTGCAAGTACAGCATATTGTCTAGCTTTCTTTTCTCTGCTTGTCTCCTGCGGGCCCACAAGAAACAAAGTTTAGGGTTGAAGGATTAGCCTCAGCAGATCCACTTATTTGATTAGTGTCCTGCCTACTCTGCTTTTCCTCAGGTTCATTGATCAAGATGATTGCATTCTCTGTCCTTTGCTGGGCCAGCCAGGCAGAGTAAAGGGATCATTTGCTGAGATGTGAGTCCTTCGGGCAGGTCCATGTCTTTGAATGCACCGTTGACTGGCTAGTTTGCTATGGTGTTCAGTAATAAAAATAATAAAATGTGTCAAATGGCCCCTCTGTTAGAAGGAATTTCCACTCAACTCTTATTCCCAGCCAGTAAAGTTGGACTTTGACATAGCTAGTGAACTGTATTTGATGGTGGGCTAGTCTCCCCAAAGACGAGAGAGATGATCCATAGCTTGCAGATTTTAAAGTGAAATGAACACAGCCTGACAAAGGAGAAAATAAGAAAACTTGTGCTATCTGAGGCTAGTCAAATGTGAGTTTGTGGTGTGGCTTTTATTGTGTCTGATTTAACTCTCCTGTATGTAAACACTAAAGGGGGCATAGATTGTGTCCTTTCAGGATTTGGGGGAAAATCAGTTTCAGTTACAGTACAATAGAATCACATTGGAAATGTTATACATCTTACACTAAAATGTATAAGTCAAATGCTTATAAGGTTTAAATGTGTTGGTACAACAGGCACTCAGTCCATTTGATAGAAAATGTTGAGATACGAGGTGTTTATTTCACAACCTAAGGCATAGTCTCAGTTTTTGGAGACATATCAATGCCTAAAGGCATTGAGATTTTTTTTTTTTTTCAAAGATTCTGTGTTAACTTCACAGTATAACAAAATGAGCAATTCACTAATTCATTTTGGTTGTTACGAGTGAAAATTTGCATTTAATGAACCAGCTAATGAAATCAGTATAATTTAAATGAAGAAATACTCTATGCTAACAAGAATAATAATTAGTTCTACTACAAAAATTTATTAACTTTTCTTTTCACATTTTTATAGTAAAATGTATCAGCTTGAAAACATTCTAGAGCCTGTAGCTATAGCGTTTCCAGACAAAACTTAATTTAAAATCTTCATATCTCCCTCAATCTCCTACTATATATAGTAAAAACACATATAATTTGATCCACAAATGTATAATTTATGATAATAAAATGAAGCCTATGCTTTACTACATAAGTGTTTCACAAGCACATTAATAGTATAAATAATATTTCATATGGGATCTAATTTTAAAAAAGCAGGACTTTTGAGATCTTTATTGCAATATAATCAAACACATTTTGAGCTATAAATATTCCTTTGTCTATTAATTCCAATAGAACTTCTACAGGCATACCCTGGAGATACTGCAGTCTGGTTCCAGACTACCAAAATAAAATGAATATGGTAATAAACTGAGTCACACTACTTTTTTCATTTCTAAGTGTATATGAAATTATGTTTACACTATAGAGCAGTGTAAGTGTGCAATAGCATTACGTCTACAAAATGTACATTTCTCAGTTTAAATATGTTTTATTGCTAAAAAATGCTAAGGGTCATCTGAGCCATTATTCAGTTGTAATCTTTTTGCTATGGGAGGATCTTGCCTAGATGTTGATGGCTGCTAACTGATCAGGGTGGTGCTTACTGAAGGTTGGGGGTGGCTGTGGCAATTTCTTAAAATAAAACAATAATAAAGTTTCTCCAATTCTTTGATTCTTCCTTTCACAAAAGATTTCTCTACGGCACGTGATGTTGTTTGAGAATATTTTACCTACAGTAAAACATCTTTCAATATTGGAGTCAATCCTCTCAAATCCTGCCCCACCTAAGTTTATGTAATATCCTAAATGCCTTACTGTCATTTGAACAATGTTCACATCATCCTTGCCAGGAGTAGACAGCACCTCAAGAAACCACTTTTCTTTGCTCGTCTATAAGAAGCAAATCCTCATCTGTTAAAGTTTTATCATGAGATTGCAGTGATTCAGTCACATCTTCAGGCTCCAATTCTAACTCTACATCTCTTGCTGTTGCCACCACATCTGAAGTGACTTCCTCCACTGAAGTCTTAAATTCTTCAAAGTCATCTATGAGATTTGGAATCTACTTCTTCCAAACTCCTATTCATGTTGATATTTTGACCTCCTCTCATGAATCATGAATGTTCTTAATGACATATAGAATGGTGACTCCTTTTCAGAAGGTTTTCAATTTCCTTCCCCCAGATCCATCAGAAGAATCATTACCTATGGCAGCTATCAGCTTACAAAATGCATTTCAGGACAGTTTATTATTTTAATCAAACTTGAAAATGTTTGCTCTGAATAATTTAGACTGAATAATCAAGTGATTGTTCATGAACTTGTCTGACTCCTTATTTAGTATTTTTAAGAATTATTGTCTCTCTTATCCGTTTCGGATTTGGACTACCCAGTGTGTTCCTACTCTTCCTTTTGGATATAGCAGGTAAGTGAGAGTCTTTCTCCAGATTTATTCCAAACCTTACTATTTAGCCACCCTGTGTGTGGGTAGGGGTGGGGAGTGTGTGCCTGAGCTAATACCTTTTTTTAAGCTAGTAAATGCTGTATGCCAAACAAAAATATATGTGTAAATTATATAGTACCCATTACAATTTTGGAATTGTTTGCTGTTAATATCCAGTGTAATAGCAAAAAATCAAATTCCTATTTTATAGATAACTTAGTGATTCCAGTTTTCTGATTACAATTCAGCTTATTTCCCAAGGGGCAGAATACTATGTTAAAGTAAATTACCATTCCTACTAATGAAGTCAACTCTATTCACACAATAACGCAGTCGATAAATGCATATTGATCCCCTACTATGTGCCAGGTAATAAGATAATCTTCAGGTTTAAAAAATGAAAGTTATATTCTTCGTACCTCAGAAGGCTAAAGAACAAGTAAATACCTGAAATGTGGGGTAATGATAAGAATATTCACAAGGAACAAGAGCCATAGATCAGTCCTAACACAGCCCGAGCAAAGAGTATTTTTTTGTTGTCACTTAGTATTTTTGGTATCTGTTTTAACCAGAATTAGACTGATAATCTGAAAGAACTAATAAATCAAGAGCCATGAGAAAGAGTATTGAAGGCAGAAGAAAGAACACAGGCAAAAGCACTGAATGGAGAGAGAGAATGGTGTCTAAGAACTCCCAATAGATCCCAGTCTGTGGCTGAGCTGTAACGTACTCTTTCTGGGAAAGTAAATAATCACAAAGGGTAGTTAGTATAGTAGACTTCATAATAACCCCACAAAAGATATGTGTGCCCTAGTCCTTGAAACCTATAAATATTAATTATATGGACAAAAAAAAATGGTCTTTGCATATGTGATTTAAAATAAAGATTTTGGTATGAAGAGATTATCCTGAATTACCTGTTGCTTCCTAAACATATATCCTGATAAAAGGAAGACAGTGGGAGATTTGTCACACAACAGTGGCAAAGAGAACGTAAGCACTGAGGCAGAGCTTGGAGTGATGTAGCCATAAACAAAGGAATGCTGGCAGCTTCCGGAAGGTGGAAGAGCCAAAGAATGGAATCCTTCTCTGGAGCCCCTGGAGGGAGCACAGTCCTATTTTTGCTTTGATTTTAGCCAAATAGAACTGATTTTCAATTTCTGGCCTCCTGAATTATGAGAGAATAAATTCGTGTTATTTTAAGCTACTAAGTTTGTAATCAATTATTACAGCAACCCCAGGAAAGAAACACTTGGTAAGGGCCAAATAGGGTGAGAGTTTGCATAATAAGCTACACAATTTGTACTGTAAACTCTGATTGATGACATTTTTCTAAAACTAGGAAACTCATAATTATAAAAATTGAATAGGTAACTAAAAATAGATCTTCAATATATGATGCAAATATATAATCTTTCAATGTATGTTTATTAAAAATCAGATAATTTTTTATTAATCATTCTGTCTACCTATGTGTATCCACCAATTATTTGTTGTATGTATATGTGCTTTGTTTTACTGAAAAGGCTGTAAATCTGAAGTTTATTAGGTCATTTTTCTCTTTGAAAATTTTATCAATTCTATTTATATGCCATAGGAAAATGTACAAGTGCACAAATTTATAGGCTTTACAAAATCTGCTGTAGTTCCCCATCCACTCTGTGGAAATTCATAAAAATTTTTGATAGGACATACTTTAAAATAATCGATCAGTTTTAAAACTTGCATGTTCAACTAAACTTTTCAGAATTTATTTTCTAATTGTCAGGAAAATTGAACAAAGAATAAATAAAAAGCAGAGAGAGAATGAGCACATGGTATATCATTTTCTGGTAGTGAGTTAAAGTGAAAAACAATTTGGTTTTATTCTCTGTCTCTGTCTAATCAGTTGCATGACTTTGTGGAAGTTACTTTAAGGTGTTGTTTCAAACTACCATTTATATATTGCTGCAGCTACATAAGTAATCTCTAAGGCCCATTCCAGTTCTAATCCTCTATATTTCTCTAACTACAATGCTCTAAGTTCTCAATGCTAGAGAAGAAAGACTAGATAATAATTTAGAATAAGGTATTCAGGAAATGTTAACTGGGTGCAATGCAAAATTAGAACAGCCAAGAAGGAAATGAATTGTAATGCAACTAGCATTGCTCTTATTTTCTATCGGGTCTGAGAATATTGTTAGATTTTGACATATAAACTTGCTTCCTAAGAGCACATATGCCTTGTAGATAATTAGATACATTATTTGATTTCAACTAATCAGGTAGATGTGTAATTCCACCTTAGTGTGGGTTAATTGTTTAAACTCTGTTTTATGGGTACAGACTCTACTGTAGGGCAGGTGGTCAGTTTATCTTGAAAATAATCTTGAAAATAGAAATAAAGATGTAAAGGTAGGTGTTTGAAGTGTGCACAATTCTCAATACTATTTATCAGTCTAACTAACTAAAATGACTCAGGAGATCAGTGATGTACAAATGATATATTTTGGAATTCAAAGAATAATAACATTAATTTAATATTGATTTGATATCTGCATTCTCACATTTTCCTACATGCTTGGATTGCATGACTAGAAAGGGTGAATTAGAGAGTATAAGAGTATAGACTACATTGGCTAAATTTGTTCTACACAGTGCTTAGTACAGGGCAAGGTGAACATGACACTTAGATGCTTTTGATCACATTTGCTGACTGCTTTATCCTCGCTTTTCTTTACAGTATTTCATGGGTAACAATACTGAAATTGCAATGATCTTTATAAACTGAGTTTGGAATATTTATTTTGAGAAGGAAAAATTATTTCTACAACAAGAATAAAGATTTTAAGATGCATAAACTAAGTATATTTTATTAAATCTCATATTCTTCATGTAAACTTTGTATGGTATTACTTAGGCTCTGGAAATCAACCGTACAGCAATTTTATATCTATTTCTAGAAATAAACCATTTTATTGTTATGCATGTAACACTGTCCACATGTCATTCTTAAAAAAGAATATGTAGGGATATTTTTACTTATGAATATAAAGGGCCTAGGGAATTGTACATCATGTTTGCTTAAAATAAGGGTAGTTTATCACACTTGATTTTAGCCAAAAGACCGAGAAACGATAAGGGTAATTTATCAATCTCATAGATCTGCTAATGTTTTAATAAGCTGTGCCAAAATTTTCTAAATTACATTAATGTAACATATATTTTTAAAAAAATATAAGGTTTGTGCCAATTTTAATTGTTTCCATACTTTGTAAAAAATTTATTTTATAAACCAATCACATATTAAATACATTAATCGAATATGATCTATATAAAAATACATAGTTCATGTAGGAAACAATCACTTCTCATTAATCATTTTGAGTGTCATATTTGTAAATCCAAATTTTCACTTTTAAAGTGAGTACATACAAACATATAACTATATAATTATAATCAGATTATGAAGCCATAATATGACTGAAATATTACATAAAATGGTATTGAATCAGAATTCTGGAACTATGACTTTAAATACATTATTTATCTGATATAAACATTATTATTTCTCTCTGACATATTGAGAACCTGAGTAAAGAGAAGTTATATGACTTTCTTGCCATATAAAGGAATCTTTCTGATCCAACCGTTACTGGTGATGAAGATCCCAACAACCGAAATTTATTTCTGTTTGGGTAAGTGAGATAAGAATGTTTATTTCTGAACCCTATTTACAGAACAAGTGAACAATATGAGAGGAGGATAAAGGAGGTTGTATTGTAACAGATGAAACAGGTGTATATAGGAAGCAAGATGTCTGACACAGGTATTTCCTACAGTTCTTACGGTTTCAATAAAAATAGTTCACTGAGGAGTATTGACAATTCTGTGGATAAGAAGGGACTGCCTACACCATAGACACCAATCAGCCCTTTGAACCAAGTGAGGATATAAATCAGCAAGCAAAGAAAAGTTTTCAAAGCTTTTTTCAAACATAACTTCAAGAACTCAACAAAGCTGTAACAAACAAGAACGTTACATGTACCGGCCTGCTGAGCAGCAAACAGAGGAGGTGGCCTTTCTCAGCTCAGGATTTGAGATGACCTGGGGTGTCACAGGCAGTCACAGTGCCAAATTTTGCAAACTGTAGCATTGGCCAAAAATCAGAAAACAGTCTCCCCTTGCATCCATGTCTTCTGCCAGAGCTGAACACATAGGCAGTTAAGAATGACAGCAGTATAGTTACATAGGTAAGAAGGACAAATCATCTAGACATATGTACCTGGCTACATTGTGCAATATTCCAAACTGTAATCATAGATATATGCTCAACAAAAACTACATAGTCATTTAACAGACTGAAGATTGAGAAAATGGGAGGAGGAGTTATTTTGAGGACTTATTAAACTTTGTGTCTCTGATTTCTAAAGTCAATACTAAGAAAAAGAAATTCATATATTAGACATTAGGATAGTAGCAATGTAATATGGCATTGTCTTCAATATTTAATCACAATAAGGGCTATGTGTACTTTTTTATGTTTTATGTTTTACAACCCCAAATTTTCCATCGATTAAAAAATTTCTGCCTGGCAGATATTGAAATCGACCCATTGCCTTTGCTTGTAGTTTCTCTGCTGAAAGCCATCAGTTGAACTGCCAGATGTGAACTTATGTCATCTTTATTTGCCACATTTACAATTTTAATTAATAAACTAGCATTATGCTACATTTATGTTTAAGGATCACTGTACAAGAACAAAAAAGACAGATTGTAATGCAAATGTATTATTGAAGGAATCTAAATATAATAAAATGGTCCTGATGATTAATTAAATTGTGAATCACCATTTGAGATGGTGGACCAAGAAAATAATTATTTTATTTAAATTATTTTATTTTATTCTATTTTCTGCAGATATTTGGAACTTTAACATAAAAGAATTAATCCTCGCTCAGAGCGACGTCTTCTATTAGAATACTTGTGAGATGGTGTTATGTGTACTAGCTTCAGATTTGTTCTATATGTATGCATGTGATTCCATTAGGTTGATCTCAATTAACTTGAAATATTTTCTCCAATTTCTTATCATGAACTATTGGCTTCAGAAATATTTGGGCTCCAACATTTTGTTCCCTCTCATAAAATTCACATTATTTTAAAAATTTGAACAACAATGTAACAAATAACCTTATAAACTTTTAATTGTGTAAAATTAATTAGTCAGCTTACTGGTGGCATGATGTAGTTAACAAAGCATTCCATTAGGAAGATAAAATCAGAATTCTAAGTCTACTAATAAACTGAACTGTGACTTTTATCCTTTCTGGAACTTGGTATATTTGTCTTACAAAATGATCACTTCTGACTCAATGACAACAAAGTTATCTGAAAACTTATAAATTTGTTTTTTTAATTAAATTAAATTAACAAATTTTAATTGAAAAATAATAATAGTACACATTCATGGTGTACTTAGTAATGTTTCCATACATATAATGTATAGTGATCAGATCCTTTGCTATTGTTTGTGGTTAATTTATTACAAGACTATTATCTTCATCCAGTAGACAGATGATATCAAATAGCCCAAAGTTCACATTAAAAAGCTGCATGGGTTGATTTATTTCACAATAAGAATACTGAAGTTAGTTTTTCATGCAAATAGCATTTGATCTTTCATAAGCCTCTAAAGAATAGGAAATGTCTTATTTGTGAAGAAAGATTTTCTTTACTACTAATGTAGCAGAGAAACTCTGCTCTTGACTGGCTTTATTTTTGCATGGCACTGAGTTTTGAAATATATATATTTTGTGACATACAGAAACAGTATTATCATATAAAATTATCTAAAAGTGCAGAAATTTTAAAAACATACAGTGTGTGTTTGTATCACTCATATATTTGTATGTGTGTCTTTGGTTACATGAAGATCTTGATTTCATAATTCTCATTATCAGTGGTAACAGATATGGAAACACTTCTTAAATAAATATTTTATTTACATATTTTTCTTTGTTCTGTGAATAAAATGTTTCTTCAAATTAAATTTAATAATAGAATTTATGTCAAAATAGAAAATATTTATAGCATAGATGTAAAATATTACTTGGGTGAAAGCCAGGTGATTGATCTGATAATTGTGTGTCCCAGAAGATAAAAAATAAATTACAACAAAATGAAATAATTTAGAATTTTTAAATAAAATTAAAAACTTAAAGACATTAAAAACCAGAATAAAAGAAGCATAATGTTAATTTATATAAAAGAGTAAATTGGAATATCTTTAGGAAGGAAGTCAGAAAATAAATGATTAATAAATCAAGGTTCAAAAAGCACGAAGTTAAATTAGTTAATTTGACCACATTAAAATTGATAAGTTCTATATACACAAAATGAAAATACAAGGAACATATTGTAAACAAAAAAGACATTTGTGATCCATTTAGTGAAAACAAAAACAAAAATAAACCCAAAATGATAACAACAAAAACAATAATTCATAAAAAGAAAAACTAAAAGACCAGTAGATCATAAAAAATACAAAACTTTCCTATAATTAGGGAATTATGAAGTAAAGTAACCTGTTAACAATTTTATCCCCCATAATTTGGGCAAAAATTTAAAAATCTCAAAATAACAAGTAGAAATATAGAAAAATAGAAACCATAATATACCTGATGAGGGTGTAAATAAGAACATCAATTTAGAAAATAATTTATCAAAATCTGGTAATAATGAAGACGAACATTCTCTACTACCTAAGAATTTCATTAGTGGATATCTATAATAGATATACACACACATATATATTTATGTATGTTGTAGAACATTTATTTGAAAATACAAAGGGTATACACATAAGACCGAAATGAGTCAGTATGGATAAATTCCTAAACAAAATCAGGTAAAATTAATTTGTATGATGTCAGAACATTTATGAAAATTTCAAAATGATACAAAGCATATCAATAGACATACACTATGTAGTAAAATGTGAAAATATATTTATACCTTTGTTAAGAAAAACAGCAAAATGGTTGAAAACATGCATGTTTATTGCATGTTTATTTCTAAAAAAAACCCCTGCAGCAAATTTAGCAAACTCTATAGATTTATTAATTCCAGGAGTTGAATTCCCCGGTTGTACACTATATGACATATTCCTTATATGTTTTACATATCTTATAATAAATTTTAGGTTTTATCTATAGTAAATATTTTATGTTTAATAAACTATGTGTATATAAAAGAAAAACAAAAAAATAATTCATTATAAGCATAATTCTGCTAACAATGTGGACAATAGGGAGGTAGGGGAAGAATCTTGGAGCTTTTTTGTGGCAGTTTACAACTTCTTTGATACCTCTCTTACAGAAAGGTGGTTTCTGTAATTTCTCCCTTTGAATCTGGGTTGCATTTAGTGACTTATTGGTAACCAAGGCAACAATGTGCAACTGAATGAGTAACTTCTTACAATAGGTCACAAAGGCCATAGAGCTTTTCCTTAGTTTTCCCTACGGATACTCACCTTGGGGAAGCCAAGCATCAAGGCTGAGAATATCTTGGGGAACCTCAATAGAGCTTTCAGATGATTGCAGCCATCTGACTGCAAATGCATGTGTGATTCCAAACCAAAAATGCCCAGAGATGCCTTTCTGATTTCCTTATCCACAAAACCATGAGTAAAATAAAATGTTATAAACCATTTAGATTTAGGTAATTTGTTAACGAGCGATAGTAAATACAAAGATATTTTAGTCGTGCTGATACCAATTGATGAAGGCTTTAACCATGGCTGAGTTATTGAAGGTAGAAAAAGAAAGAATAGCATGAAGGAGATATTTGAATGTAAAGGTTTTCTTATCAAGTAGCTATTGGAAATGAGAGAAGGGAGTTGTGAATGACCTCTCATTCTTACATCTTCACAATTCCATCTTAAGTGACTGCATGTATTAACTTAAATGTTAACAATAAAACATAATAAATAAGTCTAACGGTTTAATAATGGTTTGACAAACTATGTCTTCGAATACATCAGGAAACAATGAAATAACTGACATGATTTTCTTTATGTGAGAGTTTTATATAAACTCAAATTTTATGTATGAAACTTAGAGTAAATCAGAAAATAACAAAACATACTTTAATGTCAAGTAATTAAAAAAAGAAAAACATCAAGTGTTATAGGAACACAGAGAAGTTTGTAGTCAGGAAAATCCTACAGATACCACTTGAGCTGAGCTTTGAAAGCATTTTTCTATGTCTTAATGAAAAACAAATGCTCACTTCTCACCAATGACTCTTCAAACTAATGAAAGAATTAATCTCTACGTATCCAATAGAATATACTACTCCTTCAATGGTTTCACATCTTTAAATAAAGAATGTTTACACTAAGAATTTGAGTCAAGATGACCTAAATTGCTATTTATCAGGAAAGTAATTTTAAAAAAAAATAAGACAAAAAGCATAAAGCACAAAGTTAAATAATATGACTGTATTAAATTTAATAAGTTCTGTAAGAGTTTAAATAAAGTGAAAAGACAAGTTACATATTGTAAAAAAAAAAATGGTATTTGTGTTTCATATAACTGACAATGAAGTCCAAACAAATCTTTTAAAAAATATGATCATTACAAGACACAAAACTTGCCTAATCAACAGGGAAATGTGAATCAAAGTAACAATATAATTTTTCACACATAATTTATGCAAAAATTTAAAACTGGGAAAATAATTTTAATATTACAAAGTCTTTTTCCAAAAATCTATTATGTAAGAGTGATTTAATTTGGGTTATATTTAACTAGATATCCTATTGAGCAGACTACATTTATTAGTAGTGACAGTTTTGGTGTTAATTACTATTGACACCCCTGCCATATTCTTTAGTTTCTCACAAGCACATATGCACACACACATGCACAGACATACACATACACACACAGGTATTTATTTTTAGATTTTCTAAACCACTGGCACATTGTTTCTATTCTCTTAAGGACAGTTAAGTCTTCACATAACATCATTGGTAGGTTCTTGCAAAAAGTACTAAAAAACATATAATCAAACTAATCTTTTTTCTTGTCAATGTTATAAACAAAACAACATTGAAGGAAACAGTTTTATTTCAGGACCTGCTATCACTTAAAGTTTCAGTTTCCAAGAACCTATGGATGATGCTAAGTGAGGACTTCCTGCATATCACTTGTCCATTTTGTACCATTTTAAGGAAGTTTTTATTTTGAATAGGGCAATGTTCTAACCTTTATTGATCTTGAAAATCTTCAAGACTTTACTCATAAAATAATACTATAATCATTTTGTTAAAATTTACCAATGATTATCTTGCAGAAATTTGATAAAAACTGCATGTATGAGCAATTAATTTTCATTATATACATCATTAATTGTTATGGATTTAATAGACCAATCATATCAGAATACAAATAAGCTATAATTTATCTATGTTTAAAAAAAATCAACACCTGAGTCCTCTCTAGGTTTTGAGCCATTTTTCTGCATTTCTTCACAGCAAAATATTTGAAAGAGGAGTCCATGATTGTTTTTCTCCTCTTCCTCTTCTCTCTGGAACCACTCCAAAGAACCACTTGTACCTGGTGAAAGTGATTTTGTCAAGGGTAACAATCACCTGGAAACAATTCATCTAATGGTAAATTTTCACTCCTCATACAATTTCACCTGTGAGCAGTATTTGATGATTTGATTATCACTCTTTCCTTCCTGGAACCATACGTTTTTTTTCTAATTTCTAGGACACGATATTCTGTTTCTACTACCTTGCTGGTCTCTCCCAGTTTCCATTGCTAGATTGTCTGTGTATCCATGAGCTCTGTGTATTGGAGTATCTCAGGGTGCAATCCTAGCACTTTTCTGCTTATATATCCATCTCACCCATTCTCAAGGCTTTAAACACCATCTTTAAATGAAGAATTGCTCACTTCATATCTCTACTAAACTTTTCCCTTAAATTCTAGAGTTATTTATCAAAGCATTTACTGGAATCTCTATTGGGGTTTCTAATAAGAATCTCAACCTAAACCTGCCTAAGTTCCTTTTGTAACTAACCAGATTCTCCTTCAATTTTATACAACTCAATAAATTGCAATTGCAATTCCATATTTCTAGTTGCACAAATCTAGTCTGTTTCTGTTTGTCCTTGTTTCAAATAGCAACACTGAAAAGTGAGTTTTTATGGTCACCTGGTTTCTATCAGGTAGTAGATGGCAACATTCTGAGTAGTGGAGGAAAAAAAAAATCTGATTATCTTTGTATGTTATTTGTTTGTCTTAAGGTAGATAAACTACAGCTTATTTACATGTCATATTTCCAGATACCTGGAATTTATTTTTATATTTTCCCAAAACATTGATAGAATTCTCAATGTTTTTTTCTTGTTGTTTTATTTGATTTTTTTAGTCTTTTCCCCAATTTTGTAATTAAAAACAAGCATCCCCTTACAAAAGGAAGGTACTTAACTTTTTATTATGTTCTGTTTATAGCTGTGGTGGTTCTTTTGCATTTGTGGAAGACATTTTTAAACATTTGGAGATTAATTGGGCATAGAAATTTATCATTTGTATGCACTATAAAATATCAAATGCAAACAAGCAGACACTGATATTGAATAATTAGAAAGAACTCTGTTTTTATAACAATTATATAAATGAGCATAAATAACTGTTGAAATGGCAATGCAGATGAAATGAAAAGGAAGATTTTTTGCTTGTCTGTAGCTTTCTGTCTCCTTAAAATCCTAAAATGGGTTCATAGTAATGAATTTTCTTCTTGTTCTTGAAATAATATTATAGAATTTAATACTCATCTACGTACACAAAATGTACATAGATGAAACAGCAACAATATAAGGTAGGGTGACAATATACCTAAAGTTAGCCCTAGCTCAATCCACAATACAACTAGAAAAGCATTAAAGAAAACAGCACACAAAGTAAGGAAGAACCCATTTATAAACTCCTGTAATATTGACTAGGATTTTTAAAAGTTTAACGAGATTCCTCTATTGTGTGTACAAAGTGTTTTCTGAACAAATTGGTATATCTTTGATTATTTCATGAAAAAAAGTAATTGCAATTATAAAGTCTCTTAAATTTAAAAGAGCTTCTATTCCATCTGGCATATAGAGATTAAAAAGTCTAGCGTAAATCTAAGTAAAAGAATTCAAACTTTCCTACAGCAATAAATTTATCACCAGATACTGTGAAAAAGCTTTCCCTTTAAAAAAGTTTCAGACACTTCACCGAGCTGTAACCCTGAAACAATTTTTTTAAATGTTTAGATTTGAAAGAAAATAATCACTTTAAATCACAAGATAAGAAGCAAAAGAAATCAAGTTAACAGCAAGCTGGCAAGAAGTTAAGAAAATATAAGACGATTTTAATGTGTTTATGCAATATTTGAAGATTTTCAAACTATACACTGTCTTGCATATAAACATAGATAAATCACACAGCATTAAGTTCAGACAATATCAAGGAAAATTTCTGAACAAATTTATCTGTTTCAATAATACTGGTTTACCAACAGAATTCTCTTTGATTTTATTACAGTTTAAAAAATATGTCTCAGTTGACTTCTATACTCTATGCCAATGGACCATTGGTGTATCCTTATTCAAGTACCATGCCTGTGCATTATTATCACTTTATAATCAGGTACTGGTACTCCAACCTTTTTCAAAATTGCATTAGATGATCAAGGTCATTTGCATTTCCAAATATATTTTATAATCTATCAGTTTCTACAAAAAAGCCACTGAAATTATAATAGATTTCCATTTAATCTACAGAAGAATTTAGAAGAACTTGAATCTTAACAATTAAGTCTTTCAATTCACAAATATAGGTTTTTTTCTTGTTTATTTGGGTCTTTTAAAATAGATTTCAGTGTATCAGTATTACATACTCTTTGTTAAATTTATTCTTAACTATTTTACATTTTTGATGTTATAGATAAATAGAATTAAGTTATGCTCAGCAAAATGATGTATGGCTGAACTGTTAAACATTTGCTAGGATAACAATTGATAAATGCTCAGCTGCACTCACTGTGTGGGGACCAGTAAAGCCCTTTTAATATATATATATACATACATATATATATATATATATATATATATATATTTTATTGCAGGCTTCACACTATCTCCATCTCCCTCCATCTGACATCAGGGAGCCCTTTTTCTGGTGAACCAGAGAATGACCTTGCTTTGCACATGCCTGAGTGAGCAATAAACATTTAAATTCCTAGTGAGTAGTGGCTTTCTTGTGATGTGTTTTTACATCCCATACCTAAAAAAAAAAATGAAGGTGTGGCACATCCAACAGCAATTCCAGCAAAGGGCCAGATAGCACTAAAACAGATAGTATTTTAAATAAAATACTACTTTTATATCACATTTTTTATTTGTTTACTAAGCAGATATAAAAATGCAATTAATTTTTATGGAATCCCATAAATTTGCTAAATTTACTTATTATGTCTATTTTTTTGTAGATTCTTTAGAATTGTCTTTGTAAACAATCATATCATCTGGGAATAGGGACAGTTTTATTTCTTTCTTTCTAATCTCTATACTTTCTTATTCACTTTTAAATTCCCTGGTTATTGTATTTAGCACAATGTGAAGTAGAATTCAATAAAGTAGACATACTTCTCTATTCTTAATTCTAGGGGAAAACTTTCGATATTTTATAATTAAATATGATAGTTGTAGGGTTGTTTTTTCTTTATTTTCTTCTCTTTCTCTCTTGTCACCTCTCTCTTGCTCGTTTTCCCTTTCTCTCTCTCACATCTTTTGTAGATGTCCTTTACCAATTTGATAACAACCTATGCTACTGCTAATTTGGTGAGAGTTTTATTGTAAAATTGACTATTGATTTTTTTTTCATGAGGAAAGGTAGATTTTATTATAAAAATGGATTTAGAGAATCCACTCCATGAGCTGACTGTTAGTGGTAGCTTGAGGATAGGAGATGTTCTTCACTGATATGACTTGTCTTCCATCCCATCTATCTTACTCCACGATCATTTATGAGGAACATGACATACATTATATTACATTATGAGCAAGGTACATAATAAAGTACATTTGCTTTGGGTTTAAGAAAAATTTTTTTTTTTATTTATTATTCCAGGGTTTTGTGAGGGTACAAACATTATAGTTACACTTTATGATTTTGCCTCACCCAAATGTGGGTTAAAGGTATGCCCTTCCCTCCCTTTAGTGCTCCCTGTGTCCTTTAGTTGTAGATTTACTCCCCCGTCCCCCTAATCCCTAGAGAGTATTTCTGTCATGTGATCAACCTAGTGTTGATCAGTTAGTAACAATTTGATGGTGAGTACAAATGGATCCCGTTCTTCTGCTCTTTTGGTGCCCCACTTTGGATAATGGGCTTAAGTTTAAACCAGGAAAGTATAAGAGGTGCTAGATCACTGTCATTTCTTATAATTGAGTAATATGCCATTGTAAACATATACCAAATTTTAATAATCCACTCATGGATTGACAGGCACTTGGGTTGTTTCTACATTCTTGCAATAGTGAATTGTGGTGCCATAAACATTCAGGAGCAGATGTCTTTATCGTAGAATGTTTTGTGCTCTTTTGGGTAGATGCCTAATAGTGCTATTGCTGGATCGAATGGTATTTCTATTTTTAGCTCTCTGAGGTATCTCCAAATTCGTTTCCACAGAGGTTTAAGATAAACTTTTATTTGTATGTGATTCTCCACATCAAAGACATGTAATAGCTAATAGTCTATGCAAGCTGAAGAACCTAACTGTACAACTGGTGGGGTCTATCAGTAAATGTTTATCAGCTGCAAAAGCATCTAAACTTTGAATTGTATAGCAGGAGTTGATTTTGATCGGGTTTCAGGGCCTCCTCATTTTTTAAAGTCTGAAATTCAGAATACTTGTTATTAGGAGATTCAAGTTTTCTACTGCTTCTATAGAGTTATCTTATCAATTAGCAAAAAGATAAATCAACATACATTGTGATATCAAAATATTTTTAAAGCGTCTCCCCAAAAAAAGTTATATTCAATGCATTTATTCAAGGGCCATTCATTATATCTATAGTGATCCAAGATTCATGCATCTCTTCAGTGTTGTCTTTTAATTCCATACTACAACTGATTGTTGGCACCTCTACTGAATAGTTAAATGAATTTAAGAAGTAAGTCTAAAATCGGTCTCTGTGGGTACTTATGAAAACCAGAGTCGACAAATGTTTGGGTAGAAGTTGAAAATAAATTACACATCTGCTATGCAAATTAATGTGGATCGAACATTTGTTTGTTTCATCTGAAACAATTTTCACTATTGGTTTAAGTCAGAATCCAAGAAAACAATGTAACAAGTGTTCTTGATTCCATGATTTTCTGCTTGATTCACTAAAATGATAGACAATAACCAATTTGGAGTTAATATCCAGACTTTCAACTTTTTGTCTTTGATTTTTTTTCAATACAGTGGGGTATCAGGCTCTCAATTTGACCAGAAATCTTGAAAGCAGGATTAGCAATTGAGTTAGGGTTGAAGGCTATAATTATCAAAAAAATGTCATGACAAATTTCAAGTGGATGAATTTATTTCTGAGATAACTTGAGGATGAAGGGTGTTTGTCCCAAAAGATATCTCCAAAACAGGGTTCCAAAAGGAACCGCCTACTGATTGTGAGAGCAAGTTCTGGAATGTCATGGAGTATTGTGGACCTGCTCCAATCCCAATATGAATCATTAAAGGAATCCTAAAATTTCCCCTAAAGTCATTTCTTCTCTCTCTCTCTCTCTCTCTCTCTCTCTCTCTCTCTCTCTCTCACACACACACACACACAATAACCTTGAAAGAGAGAAAAAAATTCTAATTTTAAATAGTCAAGGAAAAGAAAAACTATTTTATGTTGCAATATAAAAAGTTATAACTCATTCACAAATGCTTATCATTAATCTAATCGATCTTTTCAGAGGCATGACAAAAGAAAATTACAGGAAGGTCAGAAGCCAGCTCATATATGGATAAGGCATTCTTTAAGAAAATTTTTCCAAAGGCCATCTATTTACTTAGCTGTCAGGAGACAGGCTCCATACAGACATCCTTATACTCCCAAAACCAATCTTAAAAAGACAAAATCAAAAACGTCCAAGGCTGAAAAAGAGGGCATGGTTTTGAATAAAGATTCTGAGAAAAAAACAGGCCCACATGCAGCAAATCCAGACTCGAATAAAACAGCAAAAGATGAAAAAGAAGAGAAACCTAAAAGAAGTAAATCAGGTAAAACTCAATCAAAATCATCACATGAAAGTGAACTATCTAAGAAGTCAAAGTCAAAATCAGAAACAAATCCAGAATCCAAAGATTCTAAGGTAGTCCCAAAAGAGCATTCAAAAAAAGATAAGAAAGATTCGAAGAATTCCAAGGAGACAGACGCTGAACCCATATTTACAAAGAACAATCTAGAGAATGATTCTAAGAAGAGCTCGAAGAGTAATCGTGATGCTAAATCAGAGGCTTGCTCAAAAAATAGTTCAAATGTGGATTTAATGATGTATTTAGAAGAGGCTGGAGCTGAATCCATGGATTTTGATACATGGGTAAAGAATTACTCCCAGAATAATTCAAAGAAGCCTGAAAAGAAGGACACAAAGAAAGATGCAAAGAAGAGCTCTGATGCTGAATCTGGAGACTCTAAGGATGCAAAGAAAGATTCAAAGAAGGATAAGAAAAGTGAAAAGAAAGATGACAAGAAAAAGGATGCAAAGAAGGTCACAGTCTCTACTGATTCTGAATCTGGAGACTCAAAGGGTACAAAGAAATATTCAAAGAAGGATAAGAAAAGTGAAAAGAAAGATGACAAGAAAAAGGATGGAAAGAAGGACACAGTCTCTACTGATTCTGAATCTGAATTGGAGGCAAAAAAGGGTAAAAAAGATGAAAAAAAGGAAAAGAAAGATTCAAAGAAAGATGAAAAAAAGAAGTCTGTCAAGAAGGATGCAGGGTCTACTGATGCCGATTCTGAATCTGAAGGAGATGCAAAAAAAGGTAAAAAAGATGAAAAGAAGCAGAAGAAAGATACTAAAAAGGATGCAAAAAAGGGTGCAGAATCTACTGATACTGAATCTGATGTGGAGTTAAAGAAGGACAAGAAAGATCCAAAGAAGGAAAAGAAAGGATCAAAGAAAGATGCCAAGAAGGACACAGAGTCTAGTGATGTTGAATCGGATGCATCTTCCAAGACAGGCTTAAAAAAGGGCACAAAGGTCAAAGGTTCGGATGCTGAATCTGAAGAGTCACTATATACACCTGGCACTAAGAGGAGAGTTGATGAATCAGATGGCACATCTGCAGATTCAAAGAAAGAAGGTCCCGGACTGAAGAGAGGATTAAGAATGTCATCTAAAAAGACAACATTCAAAGAAAAAGGAAAAAAAACAACTATAGGTAGAGTTCCTCCATCAAGAGAAAGACCACCACTCCCACCTTGTGAGCCTTTACTACCATCACCTAAGGTCAAACGTCTTTGTCGGTGCAGGATGCCTCCTCCACCTCCAAAACCAAGATATGCTCCTTTGGTATGTTTACTATTTTATTTTTACGCCAAAATAGATTTAAAATGAAAGATATTTTAAAAGTTTAAATTTATATTTTCTCCAAAGAATAGTTCTCTTTTACTGGAATATTGACAAATTTGGGACTTAAAGGTAAGTAAAATAAAGAGTACTTCGAAAGGACTCTAAAGAATTGTGAAACATAATACTTTCCACAGAGGTTGTACTAGTTTGCAGTCCCACCGGCAGTGTATGAGTGTTCCTATCTCTCTGCATCCACGTTAACATTTGTTGTGTTGGAACTTCTTGATAAAAGCCATTCTCACCGTAGGTTTCATTTTTTGTTTCTTTTTCCCTGGCTTTGGTATCAACGTGATAAAAGCTTCATAGAAAGAGTTAGGGGGCATTCCTTCCTTCTTGATGTTATGGACCAATTTCAGTAGAATTGGTTTCACTTCTTCTTTATAGGTCTGGTAGAATTTGACTGTGGATCCACCTAGGTTGGGGTTTCTTGTTTATTTTGTTGGGAGATTTTTTATTACTGCTTCAATCTCAACATTCATTATTGGTATTTTCAGGATTTCTGTTTCTTGCAGATTCAGGCTTGGGAGGTTGTGTGTTTCCTTAAATTTATCCATTTTCTCTAATTTTTCTAGTTCATGTGTGTAGAGGTTTACATAGTAGTCATGGATACTATTTTGTATTTCTGTGTTATCAGTTGTAATGTCTCCCTTTTTCATTTCTGGTTGAGCTTATTTGAAGCCTTCCTCTTCTATTTCTCATTAACATAGCTAGTGGTCTATTAATTTTCTTTAGCTTTTTAAAGAACCAACTTTTTGTTTTGTCGAACCTTTGTATTGTGTTTTTGGTTTCCATTTCATTTAGTTGTTCTCTGAGTTTTGGTGAGTCTTTTCTTCTGCTAGCTTTGGACACAGTTTCTTTTTTTTTAGTTCAGGATATTATGGGGGTACAAACATTTTGGTTACATGGTATGACTTTGCCTCACCCAAGCCAGGATTGGAGGTGTGCCCTTTCCCCCATACAATGCTCACTGCATCAATTAGTTGTGAGCTTACCCATCCCCAACCCCCCAACCCCCAAAGAATATTACTACCATGTGAGCACCCTAGTGTTGATCAGTTAGTGCCAATTTGATGGCGAGTACATGTGGTGCTTATTCTTCCATCCTTGTTATACCTCACTTTGGAGGATGGGCTCAAGCTCTATCCAGGAAAATATAAGAAGTGCTAGATCACCATTATTTTTTGTAATCAAGTAGTATTCCATTGTATACGTATACCATATTTTATTAATCCACTCATGGATTGACAGGCACTTGGATTGTTTCCACATTCTTGCAATAGTGAATTGTGCTACCATAATTGTTTTTCTTTTTCTATTTCCTTAAGGTATTGCGTTAAGTTTTTAATTAGGGATCATTCTGCCTTTTTGTTGTAATCATTTCAGACTATAAACTTTCCCTTGAGCACTGTTTTTAGTGTATCCCATAGATTTTGGAAGCTTGTGTTACTTTTGTGGTCAAAGTAATTTTTTTAAAATTTCCATTTTGATTTTACCAAGAACCCAAGGATCATTAAGCAGCAGGTTGTTTAATTTCCATGCATTTGTGTAGTTTTCATAGTTCCTCTCGGAATTCATTTATGATTTTATTCTACTGTGGTCTGAGAGAATACATGGTATCATTTTAATTTTTTCTAAATTTGCTGAGACATATTTTGTGACCTAACATATTATCTATCTCAGAAAATGTCCCATGTGCTGGTGCAAAGAATGCATCTGAATTATTTTGGTGGGGGCAGAATGTTCTGTAAATGTTTGTTAGGTCCATTTATTCTAGAGTCACATTTAAGTCCAATGTTTCTTCGTTGGTCTTCTACCTTGATGATCTGTTTAATTCTGTCAGTGGAGTCTTGACATCCCTGGCTATTATGATACTGCTGTTTATTTTTTTCCTTAGATCTAGTAGAATTTGTTTTAAGAATCTAGGAGCTCCTATGTTAGGTGCATATATTTTTAGGATTGTTGGATTGTTTTCTTTAACATAAAATGGGACATTAATAACACCTTCCTTGTAGGAAAACAAAATACGTAAGGTGTTTAGTATATTATCTGGCACTGTATTATGTATGTTCATGGAGCCCCATTCCTACCAATATTCTTCGAATAACAATGTGTGTGGATTTTAATTTCATCTGGGCTATATGAATACAATGTAAAAGAAACCAATTAAGAAGATGTTCAAGTCAATAAATAAACCAATCAATATTTTTAACTGTCACTTTCTTCTCAATAAAATCAGTTAATTAATATATTTAATTTCCCAGAAGATATTATCATTTACTGAGCACTGAGAGGTTACATGGCATTATACTCAGTACTAAGCATTTGATTTGTCAATTCTTGTCAATTATCTCATCATGTCTACAGGAGTCAAATGAAGGCAAATCAAATAACTAGAAAATTTAAAAAAGGGATCCTGCAAGTTGATTCATTATTCCCATTCAAGGAAAGTAGATGTTGTTTGTATAAAGCTAGAGAGCACTTCAAAGTACTTATTCTATGTGAAATCATCCAAAACACAAATTGAAGATAAATACATAAGAACTCTGGGGCCTGGTTCAATTTATACTTTTCTCTCCTGAGACATGTGTTGTTTCATGATAAAATAAGACAAGTAAATCCCTTCCCTATTCTGGGCCTGATTTGTCATCTCTAAAATAAGAAATTTAACTGATGAGGTGTGAATTCAAACTTGTGTGACTAGCATAGTAGGACATTTTCTAGTTATGCCTGAGAGAGAGAGGTCACATGTATGCCAATATTTGTGAAGGAATACCTGTAGTGAGGTTAATGAGATAATAGAAATGAATGAATCACTAGAACACAAAAAATAATGATGACATTTAGTTGAATTTATTAGCACATGGGATTCTTCTTAGGAAAATACAATAATTATTGAGTATAACTCCTATTTCTAGAGTTTTTTGAGAGATTTTAGAGATGCTTGTACAATATGCAGTCATGACTTGGGAGGCCATGTATTTCTGACACTGTCGTTACCTAATTTAATTAAAAAAAAAAAAACTAGAGTTGCTCTGCTTTGAAACCATCTCACTATATTTTATGAAGATATATTCAAGTACCAGTGTAATTTCATGGCCCAGAGACAAATACATAGGTGCATATCAATATGTTTCTGCTTTTATTTCTTTTTCTAGTTACTTCTATATCTCTAAATAATATCTTTATATGGCTACCTCAATTTTACACATTTTCTATTGGTTTTCTGCCATAATAGATAAAGATTTAGGTCATGTGCATCATCCCATCTCCTCTCTTTATAATACAATTCTACTTTTGTTTTTAATTGTTTTATTAATTACTTTTGTAATTTTAAATGTCATATTGGTAGCAATTTTCTTAGTGCCAACACTCTTGTCTTCAGTTCTCCTTTCCTGTCCCTTTTCTCCAGTTCTTCCAAAAATACTCTTTGAATGATCCACCGTAATGACTTTTCAACAAATCCTATGCCCTTGTCTCCGTCTAAATTCCCTTATGACCTCTTGCCTTTATCGGAAATGTGTCTCCTCCCTTAATTTCCTTGAACTTTTAACTAGTATGGTTTTTGTTCTTCCTGTCTTCCTATTACTTCTCTATCTCCATTTCTGGCACTTCTTCCTCCTACGCCTAACTCAAAGTTATTTTATATGGGTTTGTTCTTGGACCTCCACTCTTCTCTATATACTCTATTTGGGAGCATTCATCTATTGTTATGGCTTCCATTTTGACTTCTTTGTAGGTATTTCCAAATCTATATCCTTAGAATATTTTCTCATCCAAACTCTTGCCTGTTGTCCCCTATATTCAACTAATCAATTTCTGTTGCAGAGGGTCAGGAAAATGAATTAGAGATTTAAATCCACTATTATCTAGTTTTGAGGGCTTTTTTGTGATTTGGGTTGAGTCATCTGCAAGTGAGGACAATAGTACCTAACTTGCTCATTATAACTAATTGTTCTTAGATTCATATATGAAGAAAGGCTATAAAAGGGTTTTATAAATACCAAATAATTGTACAAATATACTTTATCACTGTGATTACCACCTATATTCTTTCATTTATATTACTCCCAATTTTTCTGCAATCGGTTTCCCCTTCCTCTGCAATTATCTTCTTCAAAGCTTAACTTCCCCTTAAAATACTATAACACAGTTTTTTCTAATTGTCGGGTTGATATTGTGTTCCAATCCTTTGTACTCACCATAGCACCAACAGAATTATTTAGCATATAGATGATTAATAAATATTTATTGACTAATTAAGGTTTTGCCAGAGCAAGCCATGATTTGTTTTTATTTTATAAGTTGAAAGTTTATATTTGGAATTTTTTTTTTTTTGGTAATCAGTAGAATCATCAATCTTCATTTTTCTGTTTTATCTGTCAACAAATATTTCTTGAGCAAATATTCTGTGTCAGGCCCTGTACTAAGCAGTGGAAATATACAGATACATGCCTATTTTTTTTCAAAGAAATGTAAGTCTTGCTCTAGAAAATAAAAATGCCCACAGCTTGGTTTTTGGCTGCCCTCTCTCAAGAAACTAATCTCCCCTGAAAATAGGAACACTCAAAATATCACATAAGCACTCCACCTTTACATTCTTTCCTCGTCTACTTTATTCTTCAAAACTAGAAAGGTGAAATAGACTTTCAGAACAGATATTTTATACATTTCAATATTTATTTAAGATTAAAACATTCATTAAACAAGAAATAGAGAATTTTATTGTCTCTTTAATAGCTATTGATAATAAATTTATAGAAAATGTCACACTTAATAATAAAATCAAGACACATTCCCATTAAGATCAAGAATAGGATACATTAGACTCATCTTTGATTCTCCTTTTTCTTTCACAACCTTTTTGGATCCTTTTGACTGTACCTTCAAAATATATCTAGAATCAGGCCACTACTCATCAACTACACTGCTACCACCCTGGTCCTAACCACTGTTATCTCTGTCCTAAATTATGGCAGTAGCCACCTAAGAGATTTTCCTGCTTTTAACCTTTCCCCTTCTATATACTCAGCACTGCAAACAGAGTGTTCTTCCGAACATCAGATCATGTCACTCCTTTGCTTAAAATCCTGCAATGAAGGGACACATGGGATTTTGGGGGAGTGATTCAAATGTTCTAAATCTTGATTGTGGCAGTAGTTTGACAGGTGTATTACCTATCAAAATCCACTGACTTGTACAGCTTACATGAATATAGTTCACTGTATTTAGAATCAATGGAATTAAACGTAAGGGAAACAAACTAACTTGCAAAATATCCTTGCAGTGCCTCACCATTTCCTTCAGAATAAATGTCAAAATGCTTATAATTGCCAACAAGATCCCAGATATTCTGATTCATTTCTATCTGATCTCGTTTTCTTTTGTTCTTCATCAATCTGATTTAGCCACATTGGCCTCCTTGTTGTTCCTCAAATATTCCAGGAATATTTCTTAGGGCTCTGGTCCTGGGCATGTCCTCTGCCTAAAGCATTCTCTCCTTGTATTCCTACATGATTAACTCTCTCACTCCTTCAAATATTTGTTCAAATGTCAACTTCTTGTTGCTCAAAAGTCAACTTCAAATGTCAACTCTGACCACATGATTTAATATTGCAATTCCAATCACCCTACACTCTCGTTCTTATCCCATCTATATTTTTTCATAGAATTTGCTACCTTCTACTATATAATTTACTTTTTTATTATGATAATGGCGTATTGTGTGTGTGTATCTTCTGCTAGAAAGTAAGGTACATGAGGACAAAACTCTTTGATTTTGTTCACTAATATATTTGAAATGCCCAAGAGAGTGGCTGGAACTCAATATTTGTTGAATAAGTAAATGCAACACGTGTTAGAGAACTAGTAAGAAATGAATGAAAGAATTGCTGGGCAGGTGACACTAGACACTATGAATTTTTAGAGTGTCTAGTTCATGAATTAATTTATTTATTCATTCAACAAGGGTAAAGAAAGTGATATTTGAGCTGGTCCATGAAAGATGAGCAAGATTTTGACAGGCAGAGACAATGAGGGAATTTCCATCTAAGAACACTCAACCAGTTAATAGCAGAGCCAGACTGTAAGATTGTATCACGAGATGTAAGGTTAGAGGATAATGCTTAAAAATAATGTTAACTAAGGGAGGAAACAGAATTTACAGACTAGAAACAAGACAAAGTGGATGGTTGACAACTGGCATAGCAGGCATGATGAAAGGCTAAGGGACACAAAAGCAGCAGTAAAATATTGTCATGCCTCTCCTCAACAAATTTTATTTTTTTAAATACTAAATTATAAAGTAGGTCAAAGGAAGATGAATGAAGTTCTGGTTTGTAACATGGCGACATTTTTGATGCATACTTTTAAATTGTATAATTTCCAAAGAATTTTTTGCCTATTTTATAATTATGTTTCTCTGTTGCCACTTTGCTGTGACCTAAGCATGCAAGTGATTAGTGTACCCCTTCCCCATCACCCACCATGAGGTTTGATGTCTTCTTGTTGACCTCTGACTGTCAAGAATAAATTCTAATTCCAGAATTTGCCTTCCTTAGACACTGTCCCATTTTTTGGACATTTCCCATACTCTTTCCTGTATGGAAAAAAATAATCCTACCACCTACTACCATTCCCTAAGCTGTCGAGCTAATTCCTCACTAAGGTATTAAGTTTAATTTTGGTTACTCTTCCAAAAGTAATTATAGTTTAATTGAAGCCTTTAAAGATCTTAAAACCAAAATCTAAATGAATTAATTTCAAATGCTTAGATTTGGGATAATAGAAATGGTTTAGAATGCAGCACTTCTAGCGCATGTCTCAAATCACAATATTAGGTAAAAGTTATTCCACCTTATTTAAAGTTAGAACTAGCCAACAATTTGTCCTATTTGGGAGGCATAAAGATATATAAAAAATTCTGAACTATAAATAATAGTTCTATGATGAGTCACATTTCTGATAGTAAAACCAAGAATCCTTATAATAAAAGGTCAAGAAATAAGAACAGATAATTCATATAGGAAGAAATAAATATAACAAGCAAAATCATGAAAAAATATCAACCATGATAAGCAATCAAAATAACCCTGTGAGATCATTTTTGTATCTAATATTGTAGCAAAATATATTACACATATGAATCTTATCTATAATTATATAAATACATAAAATATAATTTTATATGTACTATCTACGAAAGATATATTTTACAACTGCTGAGGCTTCAGTGATGGTGGTACATTTATTCACTGTTGACTGCAGAAAGGGACCAATCTCAACTGGCTCAACCTTCCTCTGGGCCTGTATGGGTAATATGTAGAAAGAATTATAAATGAGACAATACTATTTGATTCACTGATCTCACTCCAAAAATGTATTGCAATAAAAAATTGAGCAGAAGAAAAAACAAACTCTATGCACAAACATGGCGATTGTAATACTGTCTATAAGAGAAAAACACTGGAATTAACCTAAATATATAAAATTAGAGGAAGGATTTAGTAAAATCTGAAACAGATTATTATACATTCATTGGAATTATAATGATGAAGCCTAGAGAATTAAAGGGAAAAATTCATACTACAACATTAAGAGAAAGAAGCAGGAAAAAAATACTATGGGGTTGCAACTAAACAAAAATCCACATTTGTGGACACAGATTACACAGTAGTATGCAAATGTGAAAATGTTTGTGTTACTGTGGCAGAATTTGGAATGACTATAGGTTACTTGTAATGTATTTTTATGTTTCTACATGATATTTTCAATTTTAAAAGTTCTCGTTTGTTAATAAAGTTGTGAGAGCTTAGACTAATGATGTAACATTGGTGAGCCTCAATTCCTGTACAAACACTGGTTATTGGACTAGCATTCAGTACTTCTCACTCTTAAGTGGCCATTAAGATCATGCAGGTAGCTTGTTGAGTGTGTACATTGCTGTATTCCACTTCAGAGACTTTGACTTCATAGGTCTGGGGTGGAGTCCGGGGACCTGCATTTTTAACAAGAAATAATAATGCTATCTATGTTCCCTTCCATCTGTGACATTTTGTGCTTTGGTTTGGGCCTTAACACAACAGGGATTCTCTATAATTAATAAACAAATAAACTTTTACTTTTATTTTCATTTTTCTACTTTATTCTACAGCCCGAAGCACAGTGGATTCATAAGCTGCTTTAAAGAACAACTGAGCGCTTGGTTTCACAGAATGGCCTTACCACAGTAAGCACTAGCTACTCTCAAATGAGCATTTCTACTTCTGTGGAACTGTAATAAATAAAAACAAGTCTTCCATGAGTATCAGGAGCTGTTTTTGCATATAATTTATAGAGATGATATATATATGTATAAATATATATAAATGTATTCTTTATTTATTCAATGTCTGAACTATTCAGACCAAAATAGTGTAGCATTTTACCCCATGTTCTGAAGCTTCAGTCTAGAAACTGTTCCTGAGTTTGGGTAAAAATGTAGCAACTTTCCTTTGGATGGCCTTATCATGTTTCTTTAAACTTCTTTTTAACTTAGCATTCAAAAAAAGTAAACAGAAAATGGAAGGAAGGAACCAGATCTTCCACAATCTTAAAATACTCGGATAGGTGAAGAATGATAATGGGATTTTGATAGGGATTGCATTAATTCTGTAGATCACTTTAGGTAGTATGGACATTTTAACGATATTGATTCTACCAATCCATGAGCAAGGTAGGTTTTTCCATCTGTTTACATCTTCTACAATTACACACAAATCTGAGGCATTCATATATGCCAACAACAGTCAAGCAGAAGATCAAGTCAAAAATGCAATTCCTTTTACAATAGCCTCAAAGAAAATTAAATATCTAGGAATATATTTAACGAAACATGTAAGAGACTTATACAGGGAGAACTACGAAACACTATACCACATATTCTTTATTCATCCATTGATGGACACTTAGGTTGACCCTATATCTTGGCTATTGTAAATAATGCTGAAATGAACATGGGAGTGCAGATATCTCTTCAACATACTGATTTAATTTTCTTTGGTTATATACCCAGTAGTGAGATTGCTGGATCATATGGTAGTTCTATTTTTAATATTATGAGGAACCTCCATACTGTTTTTCTTAATGGCTTTAGTAATGTACATTCCCATCAGCAGTATGCAAGGGTGCTCTTTTCTCCACATCCTCACCAACACTTATTTTTCATCTTTATGATAATAGCCATTCTATTGACATTTTCCTGATGATTAATAATGTCGAGCATCTTTTCATATACGTATTGGCCAATTGTATGTTTTATTTTGAGAAATGTATATTCAGATCCTTTCTCCACTTTTAAATTGGATTATTTGTTTTCTTGCTATTGAATTGTTTGAGTTCCTTATATATTTTGGATATTAATTCCTTATCAAATACATGGTTTGCAAATATTTTCTCCCATTCTGTAGATTGTCTCCTCACTCTATTGTTTCCTTTGCTGTGCAGAAGCTTTTTAGTTTGATGTAATCCTATTTTGTCTATTTTTGCTTTTGTTGTCTGTGCTTTGGGGCCATATCCACAAAATCATTGCCTAGACCAATGTCATGGATCGTTAGCCCTATGTTTTCTTCAAGTAGTTTTACAGTTTTATGTTGCACATTTAAGGCTTTAATCCATCATAAGTTTATTTTTCTATATGGTGTGAGATAAGTGTCTAATTTTATTCTTTTGCATGTGTATATCCAGTTTCCCCAATAGCATTTGTTGAAGAAACTATCCTTTGCTCATGTTCAATCGACTATAAATGCATTGATTTATTTCTTGGCTCTCTATTCTTTTCTATATGTCTGTGTATCTGTTGTTATACCAGTACAGGTTGAGTATCCCTTATCTGAAATGCTTGGGATCAGAAATGTTTTAGATTTTAGATTTTTTCAGATTTTGGAATATTTGCATTCTACTTATTGGTTGAGCACCCCTAATCTGAAAATCCAAAGTGTGAAATACTCCAATTAGCATTTCTTTTGAACGTCATGTCAGCACTCAAAAAGTTTTGGATTTTAGAGCATTTCAGAGTTTGGATTTTCAGATTAGGGATACTCAATGTGTACCATGCTGTTTTGGTTACTATAGCTTTGTAGTATATTTAAAAGTCAGGTAGTGTGATTCCTCCAGCTATGTTCTTTTTGCTTAAGATTACTTTAGCAATTTGGGGTCTTTTGTGGTTCCATATGAATTTTAGGATTTTTTTTCTATTTCTGTGAAAAACATCAGAGAATTTTGATAGGGATTGCATTGAATCTATAGATTGCATTGGGTAATATGGACATTTTAATAGTATTAATTTTTTTCAATCCATGAACATGGACTATCTTTCCATTTATTTTTCTCTTCTTCATTTCTTTCATCAATGTTTCATAACTTTTCAGTATACATGTCTTTTTCCTCGTTGGTTAAATTTATTCCTAAGTATTTTATTATTAGTATATATTATATGTTGGATTATTTTCTTGATTTCTTTTTCAGATAATTTTTTGTTAGCATATAGAAATGCTATGGATTTTTGTATTTTGATTTTGTATTCTGAAACCTTACTGAATTTTTTATTAGTTCTAACGGTTTTTCGGTGGAGTCTTTAGGGTTTTTTATATATAAGATGGTGTTGTCTGCAAACGAGAACAATTTAATTTCTTCCTTTCCAATTTGGATGCCATTTATTTATTTCTTTTGCCTAATTGCTCTGGCTAGGACTTCCAATACTACGCTGAATAAAAGTGGTAAAAGTCAGCATCCTTGTTGTATTCCAGATCTTAGAGGAGAGGCTTTCAGTTTTTCCCTGTTCAGTATGGTTACTAACTGTGAGTTTGTCATAAGCGGCCTTTATTGTGTTGAGGTACATTCCTTCTATACCTAATTTGTTGAGAGTTTTATTTTTATCATGAAAGGATGTTGAATTTTGTCAAATGCTTTTTCTGCATCTGTTGAAATTTTTTTTATATATTTAGATGTTCTGATATTGGGCACATATATATATATATATATTGACAGTTATATCCTTTTGATGAATGGCCCCTTTATCATTATATAATAACCTTCTTTGTCTCTTATTACATTTTTGACTTAAACATTATTTTATTTGATATATGTATAGCTACTTCTGCTGTCTTTTGATTTCTATTTGCATGTAATATCTTTTTCCATCTCTTCACTTTCAGTGTATGTGTGTCATTACAGGTGAAGTGAGTCTCTCACAGGCAAAATATAGATCAGTATTGGTCTTTCTAAAATTTATTCAGCCACTCTGTGTCTTTTGATTGAAGAATTTTGTCCATTTTCATTCAAGGTAATTATTGATAGGTAAGAATTTACTACTCCCACTTTGTTCATAGTTTGTTTCTAGTCATTTTGTAGATCCTTTGTTCCTTTCTTCCTCTCTCTCTATCTTCTTTATGATTAGGTGATTTTCTTTAGTGGTATGCTTTGAATCTTTACTTTTTATCTTTTGTGTATCTACTATAGGTTTTTGCTTTGTGCTTAGCATGAGGCTTACATAAAACATCTTATAGTTATAACATTCTATTTTAAGGTGATCACACCTTAACTTTGATCACATACAAAAACCCTACATTTTGACTCTGACCCACCACATTTTGTGTTTCTGATGTTACAATTCACATTTTTAATATTGTATATTACCTTAAAATTATTATAGCTATTATTTTTTATAGTTTTGTCTTTTACCTTCATAATGTATGTATAAGTGATTTACACACCACAATTACAGTATTAGAGTATATTGAATTTGACTGTGTACTTACTTTTACCAATGAATAACATTCATTGGTACTTTCATATGTTTTTCTGTTACTAATTAGCATTCTTTTCTTTTATCTTGAATAACTCCCTTTAGCATTTCTTATAAGCTAGATCTGGTGGTTATGAAATCCCTCAGCTTTTGTTTGTCTGGAAAAGTCTCTATCTCTCCTTCATTTCTGAAGGACAGCTTTACCATATAAAGTATTCTTATTTGGCAGTTTTTTCCTTAAGCACTTTAAGTGTATCATCCTACTCTCTCCTGGCCTGTAAGTTTTCTGCTGAGAAATCCACTGCTAGCCTTATTTGAAACTCTATTATATGTGATTTACTTCTTTTCTCTTGATGCTTTCAGGATCCTCTCTTTGCCTTTGCTTTTAGACAGTTTGATTACAACATGTCTTGGTGTAGTCTTGTTCTGATTGAATCTAATTTGAGACCTTTTACCTTCTTGTACCTGGATATTTATATCTTTTCCTTGATTTGGAAATTTTCTTCTTTTTTAAAATAAGCTTTATATTCCTTTGTCTCGCTCTTCTTCTTTAACTCCTATAACTCCATTATTTGTTCTTTTCATGATGTCCCATAAATCCTGTAAGCTTTCATCATTCATTTTGATTCCTTTTTCTCCTCTGACTGTACACTTTCAAATGACCTGTCTTTGAGCTCACAGATTCTTTCTTCTGCTTGATCAAACACTGCTGTTGATACTCTGTATTACATTTTTCATGTTATTCATTATATTTTTCAGCTCTAGAATTTCTGCTTGATATCTTTTATAATTTTAATCTCTGTTAAATTTTTCAATTTCTCATTTTGGTCATTTATTGTTTGCTTGATTTCAAGAAATTTTTCTCTTTATTTTATTGATGATTGCTGAGCTTTCTTAAAACAATTATTTTGAATTATTTTTCAGGCTGATCATAAATCTCTAATTCTTCAGGGTTGGTTACTGGAGATTTATTTTGTTCCTTTGGTAAGACTGTGTTTTCTTGATTGTTCTTAATCCTTATGGTCATGCATTAGTGTCTGCACATTTAAAGAAGTAACGACTTATTCTAGTCTTTTCAGACTGGCTTTGTCTGCAAAGCCCTTCACCAGTCAGCCTATCCAGAGATTCTGTAAAGACCATTTGGTGTAGTCTGGGGCTTGACTTGCTATTGGAACCCTCAGGCAGGCTGGCCTGGTATCTGGGTCAGCAGGTGGGTGGACCTGGTGCCTGGGTCCATAGCTTTGGGTCTGGAGTCTGGATCCACTGGGGTGGACCCATTGATTGAGTCTGCTTGGGTGGGCCCAGAGCCTGAATTCATGAGGGCAGGCCTAGAGACTGTATCCATGGAGACTGGCCTAAAGCCTGGGTTCACAGGGGCTGGCCAGGTGCTAGGATGGGCCTGGCACCTGGGTACACTGGTATGAACCTGAAGCCTGAGTCCATGAGGGATTGCTTGGCACTGAAGTGAGTCTAGTGCCTGAGACCACTGGTATGGGCCTGTAGCCTGAGTCCATGGGGGCTGGCCTGGAGCCTCGGTCTGCAGGGGTGGTCCTGGAGCCTTGGTCCACTGGGAGCTAGCCTGGGACCAGGATATCTACTGGTATAGGCATGGATCCTGGGACCACTGGAGCCTGGGATCTCAGGGACTAGCCTAGCACTTGAAGCGAGTCTGGCGTTTAGGCAGGTGTGGAGCTTAGATCTCCAGGGGTCAGTCTGGAGCCTGAGATCATGGGGGCTGGCCTGGTGCCTGGAGCTATAGGGGCTTGTTTGGAACCTGGGCCTGTGGGCAATGGTCTGGAGCCTGGGTCTGTGAGGGGCCAGCCCCGCACTGACATCTACTGGGTTGGGCCTAGACCATGGGTCTGCTGGAGGAGCATTGAGCCACAGGGGTTGGCCTATAGCAGGGCACTTCAGGGACAGGCCTGGTACTGGGCAAGCCTGGAAACTGTGTCTATTGTTGCTGGTCTAGTGCCTGAGGCCAGGGGTGCCAACCTGACATTGGGGTGGGTATGAAGCCTGGGATTGTGTGGGCTAACTTAGCTCTGGGCAGGTCTGAAACCTGGGGTGGGCCTGAAGCCTGGGGCTGCATGGGCTGGCCTGGCACTAGGTGGTCCTGGAGCCTGTATCCAGGGGTGCTGGCTTGATAACTAGGACTATGGGGGCTGGTCTGGTGCTGGGGTGGGCCTAATGCCTGGAGCCATGGGGACCAGCCTGGTGCTGGGGGCAGGCTGGAGCCCAGGGCTCAGGACCAGGGCTGGCCTGGACCTGGGGTGGGCCTGGAGACTGAGTTTGCAAGTTGGGGCTGCAGACGGGGTTCATGGGAGCTAGCCTGGTGCTGTGATGGGCCTGGAGGTTCAGTCTGTGGGTACCCTCCAAAAATCTGGGTCCATGGGGGTCTGCCCAGCAGTGGGTTTTATACTAGGGCAGCCTGGTATTGGGGTCTGAGGCAGAGTCTGGTGCTCACTTCTTCTCCTTCCACCAAGTGGAGGTTATCTCTCACCCCACTGCTGCCTGGGGCTGGGGGAGGGGTGATGCAGGTGAAGTAAAACTATCCTTCCTACCCTCTTCAGTGAGTTATTTTTTTCATTTCTGTGTTCCACCCAAGTGCTGTAATCTCTCACCTGGTTTTCTTTATGCTTTTATAAGTATGTTCACACGTGGATAGTTGTTCAAATTGATGTTTCTGTGGGGAGACGAGTGCTAGAAAGTTCTATTCCACCATTTTGCTCAGGTCTCTCCCCTTCAAATCATCTCCATTTTTTAAGTGCTTTTTAAATATTTAACATATTCTATTATAGCTACTTGTTTGCATCTGTTCTGCATGTCTGCAAACACAAACACCACACACATTTAGTAACCTTCTTGAGTGGAGAATTAACTTTAACTTGTAATAAAAATGTACCCTCTTCCTAACAGTAACCATGACATTCTTTGTAAATTGTTCAACTCACAATTTTAATATATAAAGAATGAGAAGAGGGAGACAAATCTAAGGATTAACTTAATTGTGGACAATTAAAACAAATTTCATTTTATCCCCGTCCAAGTGGTATAAAGCTTACTTTTTGGATCAAAAAAAAAGCAGCAATCTTGGACGTATGCCTTCGCTTTGTTTAAAGGACCATGAAAGAGTGAATTTTCATTGTCACCCCAGTAGAATCCAGTACTATAGCAGTGACACCAATTTTGGCAAATGTGGAACTAGCATCGTTACTTTAGGTAGTGTACTGTAAACTTTCTTCATGACAGTGTTATAGATGCTATCTGAAGTGAATATGCCAGCATCAACACTTGTTAAAATTGTGGTTGCTGGTTCATTGTGTTTTCAACAGCTGCACATAAATCAACTCCTCCTCTATAATGGAATAGCTAGTGCAGCTACCAACAAAGATGAAACAAATTGTAATTTTCTGATATCTTCAGGTAACTAAAGCAGTATGTCTCTGTTAATAAACTTAATAAAAGTCTCATGAACATTGTCACTTGCTCCTTTTGTCACCTTTATTACTGTTTCTTGTTGGTCAATAGGAACATAACAGGAACTCACTTCCAGGCCAGAAGACTTTGAAGAAAATATTGACCAGCCTTAGCTAATTAAAAACAACTACAAACTTACTGATCTTTATATCACACACAAGGGCAAGTAGCAGCCTACCATACATAGGTGCTCTCTGATTGTAAAGAGAGATATAAAATTAGTAGTTTAGTCTCTAGTTCTCTGAGGTGAGAGACAATGTACAAAATGAAGATCTATATATTTTATAGCTCAATAAGGTGATAGAGACTGCAAGTGCTTGGAGAATACAATTAAAGAGAGATTCTTATGATATAGGCCCTTTTCCCAGAAGGTTTTATAGTCTTGCTAGGCTATTTACTATACTACCAATCACATTTGCCAGATTTTGGGATACACCCTTCCTGCTACAATGAGTAGCAGAACTCTGAGAGCTTTGCAGGTGTTACAAATTGTGAAATTTCTTTCTGAGGTTGCTTATGCTCACCCTTATGCCTAATTTGTGGTGCTTTTGTTTACATTTACATTTTTAATTCCAGTTTTATGGCTAAATATTGGAACTTGGTCTCCTATTAATTAAATTACCAGAAACATTTCTAACTTTTTCACACATATAACTCACCTATCCATATTCTATACCATTTACTTTTACATCTCTAGATTAGAAGGGGCTACGTAAAGAAGTCTTAGCTTTTTATTGTTTTAATAGCTCTTTAAAAAACAAGTCAACAAGGCAAGGCACCAAATGTTTCCTAGAAAGTGAGGTCACAGCTTTTGCTAACAAACCTAATCTACTATACTTCCTGTATTTGGACAGAACACTTTATCATTGACATATTATATGTTTTACCAGTTTATTGTGTTTATTTTCTGTGTCTGCTACTAGAATGTAAGCTCCATAAGAGGAGGGATTTTTGTCTGTTTTGTTCACTATTATGTTTTCCAGAACCTAGCATGCAGTAATTCCCCAGTAAATACCTACTAACTGAATGGAAGGAAAGTCATCCAAGGTTCACTTGATCAGTGTTATCTCAGGTACCTCGGGCAACTACAAGTAAGGAAAAGTGAGTAAAAGGTAACTCATTTTTACTGAGTATTTTGCTATGTATCAGATTCCTTGTTGACTATGTTTTACTTGTATTATCTCATTTAAGTACCACAAAAGCTCTGTGAACTAAATAATATCCCGTTTACAAAGAAATTAATGTTCAGGGAGATAATTATCATGCCTAAAGCTGCATAGTCAGCAAGTGGCAGGGCAGGATCATCATGCTATACGCTTTGACTCAAGAGCCCTTATTCTACTACATTTAGCCATAATTCAATATTACCACTTAAGCTGTACTGTAAGGGAATCATATGTTCCCAAGTAGGACTACATGGTGGTCCCCTTAGTTGGAGAAGGACTTTAGACCATAAGAAATCACTTTAGATGCCACCTATAGAGAGGATATAAGTCCCCAGCTGCTCCCATGAGGAGTTCTGTCAGTAAGGAGACAGGGACTAGTCCTGGATCTGCCATTAATTAGCTGTAACTTCCAGCAAAATGGCAGCAGTGGTGGGGAGGAAGAGATGGCAGTTAGACTAGATAACTGCCAAGGTCCCTGCCAACTCCAAGACTTCTTTCTTCTCTGTCTGTGAATGAATGGAAGGCCTGACAATTAAGAGGCATTGTTTATTTTCATGTCAGGAGCTCAAATCCTTTCCAAATATTAATCTGCTTTTCTTGTCATCCTTATGAATCTTTTCTTGGGTCCCTCACCAAGAAAATAATAATGATAAGCAGTCCATCATTTTTAAACAACTCTGCAAAATTTTTACCAACTCTTTTCCAAACTTGACATCACCTAGGTACTGAATATCTTATTCTTTTAGCTCATGGGCCTTATGCTACCAAAATACATAGCTGAATTAATCTTCACAATAGCTTTTTGCTTTCTTGTAATGGAAAGGGAATGACTTTATCAACTACTCTGGAATGTAACTATAGGACTGTTTACAAATGAGTAAAATTAGGTCAAGTACAGTTAGGGGAGGTAGTATGATATATTCATTCATTCCTTTACTCAATAAATATTAATTGAGTACCTGTATGTGTTAGGCACTGTGTGCTATGTGCTAGAACACTAAATTTGGAATCTTGAGACCAGTCTAACACCTAATAAGCTATATTGGGCAAATTAAGCTCTTTAAACCTCAGTTTTTTCATTTTTAAGAGAAAGTAATAATAATACCTACTCTAACCCACATAAAATAATATGAATACCTTTGTAAATATGAAATGATATGAAATACCTTTGTAATCTGTAAAGTGCTATTTGGTGTTGGTAGTTTTTATCTTGGACTCCACATGAAGGACTTTAATTAACTAGGTTCCCTTAGTCCTTGTACCTCATTAGGCTATTTTGGCATAAATATCATGAACATGAAATCTGATTGAATGATTTGCCCAAAGCCACTTAATGAGTCAGAGGTAATTCTAGAAGGAGGACTCAGGCTCTAATAATGGTAAAAGTTACATTTTAGTACACCTTGCTGATTTGGAAAGATTTATTTTAAAAATCTGTATGATGCATTGTTAGTATTTTAGCATTCTGTTGTCCACTCATTGTTCTTCTTTTTCACAAGAATTTATACAAATATTTATGCCATTATGCAGTCCTTATTCATTTGTTTTTAATTACTCTTGCTAGTACATGTGTTAAATTGTTTTGAATTTGTTAAGTGGAAGATGCTTTTTCAGTAAGTCAGAGGTAGCAATTCCTTACTCAGTCACACATGCCAGTATTAACAGTGACAATGTTCTGTAACAGTAGAAAGGTTTGAATGAAATAAGAAAGTGTGCTATAGGCTTCTGGTGTTGCAGGTTGCAAATTTTTTCTTTTTCCCTAGCAAGTGTTAAATACCAGCCAAACTTTGTACACTAGAGCAAGATCTTTGCTGGTTCTATCAGCTGTGATCCATAGAATCCTTTATTTAAATGAAGATGCACTTTGAGACCACATCCTGCCCAGTCTGGAAGAAGGAATTGCCTACAAACAGATGCCAGTGTGTCTGTGTGAACTCTACTAGTTGAGCATACCACTGCAGTTGATGTACAGCAAATTATGGATTACTTGTTTCTGATAAAAATTGCTTGTTTCTTTACAGTAAAGCCTTAAAGATAAATATTTGTAATTTGGTTTTCCTCTTATCACCTTCAACTGCAAGCAGGAACAATCATTGTCATCACAGAATAGAACTTTGCTTTGGGTTTTGACATCAACATTGCTCCTTAAGTGAAGGAGACAGTAATTCCATTCACCATGTCTGCCTCAGTTCCATGTCTCTTAATGAAATGTGAATAAGGGGTGATAGAAAGAGAATGAGTTGATACCAGGGAGAGGTGGCCAGAGGACCATTGTAAAATATGTCACCAGGCATGTATTGAGTGTCTGTGGAGTTTGTGATATGACATATTGCAGCATGTGAATGTGTATGTATGCCCACACTTGTGCCAGGGGTGGGGGTTGAGTGTTGAGCAGACAAGATGCTATGAGCTTAGGAGAAAGAATTGTACCTACGCAATATGACTTGGAAACAATAATAAAAGAAAAAGGAATACAGGTAAAGCATAGAAAGGGCATCCAGGGTAGGAAAAATTGTTAATGGTGTTGGCATGGTCACAAGGAATACTTAGTTACTGACTGTCTCAGACATCTTCCCTAGGAAGTTACCTTTCTATGAATTTAGGAATGCTGTACCATTATTCCCTGCTCTTTCATCACATTCAGCTTAGATGTGATTCCAGAATTAACTGTTCTAAATTAACAGAATGAACTGAAATAACTGTTTTCCCTTTATTCTTGGCATTATTTGTTGAACAACATTTTTGAAAATATGAAAAAGCAATTTTGAAGTCGAAAAGCTGCCTTGAAACCATCACTATAGTGGTGTCTTAGTTTGTTTGAGCTGCTATAACAAAATGCTTTTGACAGGGTAATTTATAAGCAGAAATTTATTTCTCACAGTTCTGGAGGCTGAGAAGTCCAAGATCAAGGTACCAGCAGATTTGGTATCTGGTGAGAGATTTCTACTTCATACATGGCGCCTTCTATGCATCCTCATGTGGCGAAAGGGACAAATAAGCTCCCTCGAGCCTCTTTTATAAGGGCACTAATCCCATTCATGAGGGATCTCAACTGAATTACCTCTCAAAGGCCCCACCTTTTAATAGCATCACCTTGGGGATTAGATTTCAACCTATGAATTTTGGGGGGTAAATTTTGGGGCATAAACATTCTGATCACAGGAAATGGAATGGGCACAGTTTTACTAGGAAATGTAAGATATCTGGGAATTGAGCTATTAATGGTTTATGCACCAGGGAAAATACCACATCTGAGAACATGGAGTTGAGAAATGAATCTGGATCTAGATAGAGTATCCAGGAAGCCTGTTATAAATTGACAGGAATTCTAAAGATGAGATCACCTATTTAATGGTAGGGGATAAATAATATTTTTGGGCAGAGGCCCCACTACATTAAGAAATGGCAAGGAAGAGAAGGAAGAAAGCTTTAAAGCAAAATCAAAGAGAAGCATTTTAAGTGAATGCAGTGGAACCCTACAGCTGAAGTCTGGTATGTGCATTGAGAGGGAAACCTGATTGCTAATTTCTAAAAGGTAATTAGCCAATATCTCAATATACTAATATTCCTGGAATATTAACTCCTAATTAATCAACTCGTTATTGTTTAAGGGAACAAGAGATAGTAGTCCAGTTTCCGACCACCTCTTATAGTGTTCAGGGTTCCTACAAAGGTTAATAACACCTTCAGGTGCCCAAGACAAGGGAAATAATGAAATGTCAAGAGAGGCTGCTAACAATGGTCCTAATGCTAAAGTTTAGCCATCTCTCTCTGCCCCCATTCCTACAAATGAGGACTTAGAGATTAAATGTAGTTCTGTGGTAATTCTGTGTTTAAGACACCAACAAAAAGTGCAGCAAGAAATAATTGAGCTTCAAGTCAAATCTTGATTATTCAGGAGCTCATTATCTGGTTTGTGGGTTATCCATATCCTTGGTATTCTTTATTCTCCATTCTGCTGTCTGATTTTGGGTAATTTTACTGCTCATTAATTCTTTTACCAGAGGGTGGGCAGGGAAGGAATAGAAGAATGACACTTCTATCAGCCAATTTTGCTATCTATTAGTGTTCTGGTGGAGATTCTGATGGGGAGGGAGGCAGAAACTATGGGCCAAAATGAGAGGTTTGAGGTCTATATGAATTTCATTTTTCTTCTTAATCTCTTTCCCCTGTGAAAAGGTGAACTCACTGTATAGCTTTTGGAAGAAAGACTTCCTGATAAGGGAGGAAAATGAGCCTCTTAAAGAAAGTGCCAAAAGTTCCAGTTTTCAGACCCTTTTATCACAGTATTGTGCTAGAAAATACACTATACCAAGCAAACTTCCATTGGTCTCTAGGGAGGGGTAGGTTAAAGTATTTGATGTGACATTTTCAATAATATGCTGTGGATTTTTGGGGTAGTGGTCAACAGTTTTCAGTTTTTTTGAATTACTTTTAACAAGTTTGTTATTCATTAACACTCTCATGTATGTTTGACCTCTCCCAAAGTTATACCAGCTCCTATCCATAATCCCTTTAGCTAGGATGACTGGGCTGCATTCCATTTAATTCATTTCCTTGCTCCCAAAGTCATTATTGGGGTTGGTAATTAAGCCACATATGTCATTTTCTGGCTTATTTATGAAGTACAGATCTAATCATGTTATAATACATGTTTTTGAAAGGTAAAGGATTTTTACTGTGAGTGAATTGACTTCAATCACAAAGGGCTATTTTTGTTGTGGTCCAGAAAGCAATGAAAGTGACATTTATTTTAATAAAATTTATGTGCATAATATAGCTTGTGGTTTACTTACAGTGAAAAAGGAAGAAACCAGAGGCTTCGAAAAATCTGTTAATAAAATCCCAGGTAATCTTGAAGAAGAAAAGGATCAAAATGATACGGAAATGTAATTGTGTTTAGTAAAACATTTTTAAAACAAAATATTGGGAAAGTCTACTTTGTAGAACTAAATAATAAATGATAAAAGTTGGAAGACCTGGATTTTTTAAAATAAATTCTTGACTTTCAAAAATATTATATATGATCTAAAAAATATTTTGTACCAAATATGCATGAAGCACATGTTCTTATATTTTAGAGGGAGTCTAGAAACCACAGAAATGCCCCATAAATGATGTCAGCAATGCCTTCATTATTTGTCAATAAAAGATCTATTATGGCATAACTGGCTCTACCATTGCAGAACTAAAACTATTTCTAATACAAAGTATTTGTGCTATTGTTTTTGTTTATTTAAACCCTATGTTTTAGAGCTTAATTAATGTTCAGTTTTGAAGGATTGCAATGAAAGCTCAATCCACCTGAAAGAAGTCTCTTGATTCGAGTTGCCTGCTTACTAGATGGTTTCCTCACTTCTTGTTTCTAAGAAATAATTTCTAAATAATTAACTAGGAAATAGTACAAACTGAGACAACAAATTAGTTCTTTGTGACTCCTAGTGAGTCTTAAAAATATAACTCTCCTGTTGACTAGGAGCCCGGCCCAATCCCTGGAGTGGTAGTTGGGAGACCAAACTCTGCCACTGGCTTGCTGTGGAACTTTAAACAAGTCACTTTAGCCTCTCTGAGCTTTAGAGTTCCATATTTTAGCTGCACAATCATGCCTTCTGTGGTCACCTCACAAGGTAGCTGGAAGGTGGATGTGAAGGAGAGTTGAAAAGATAATAGCAATCTCTGAATATAAATTGTTATTGTTGTTAAAACAATAAAATCAAGCATCTATTTAGTGGTAGCAGTAAACGAATGTCCCTACTTTTGCAACAGCATCATATTTATCTATATCTTGTCTATAAGCCCCAACTTCTTCCTGATTCGGACAAGACAATACGTTTGGTGATACAGTTCACCTCTATGCTGAAGGGCAGAAGCAACCATTTTTTTAAAAAATAATGTAGCTTGCTAGAGGATATCTTGGAAGCAGCAACAGATAAATTGCCATTTTGAGCCAAATCATTTTGTTGACCACAAGGCAGAACGGCAGCAAACTCAGATGGGAGAACTGTAGTCATTATCCAAAGGTCAGACTTGATAAGCAGACTCTGCTATTTCTTCCCCTAACTCACATATGTCTGGAGGGGCATGTGGGCGGCAGGGGGAGCCAGAAATCTCACTGCCAAAAAAGTATTTAAGTGATTTTCTGTGAATAGAACTGGCTATATTCTGTGGAGAATGACAGGATCCCCTGTCTTCAAGGGGATCTTAGTCTAAGGAAGTAAGGCAGCAACGAGGCAGAGTCCACCTCTGTCTTGTTGCTTGCCTCAAAATAGTCATTCTGTAAATGTCATTTGGATGATTGGATGAATGAATGGGTGGACAGATGTGTAATTAATGAACAATGAACTTTGAAAGGTAATTCTTTGGAATTACTATTTGGAAAAGACAACTTGAAAACATTTAGCAATGTAACTTAGAAGTACCCACTTCTGTTAGAACTGTAAATACCTGAAATTCAGAACAAGGGCGAGGAATAAATTTATTATTTTTATTAATTTGTATAGAAAATAAAACAAAACTTAAGATTAAGGATTTCATCTCTTTTATGTGAAGTTACACTCCAATGAATTACTATATTATGAATTTATGTTGAATAATTTATCATAATATTTTTCAGACCAATTTGATTTATTTCCTCTCAAGACATCTTGGAGGTAACATTTACACTTTTTCCATCGATGGTTAACCATACATCAGTAAAAGCATTTATCCCAACCCAACCCCACAGGTGAGGCAACATGGTATAGGAGGAAAGATTTGTAGGCAGAAAATCTGGATTCCAGCTCCTACACACAGTCATGTTATGACCTTGCAGAAGCTCATCTGAGCTACAGTTTCCACATGTACAAACCAACAACATTAATACCTTCCCCACCATAGGGGTGTTGTGGAAGCATTTGATAAGCTGTAATATTCAGTAATAATGTCAGATATTATTAGGGCAGGAGTTAGAATTAATGTGCTATTGCTCCAAGACTTTGGTTTCTGGCATTCTGGTGTAGAGAGTGGCATGCAGTCCCTGAATGTTGGCCACTACCTTAAGAGTATTCAATTTAAAAGTAGTTATGTGGGCCGGGCGCGGTGGCTCACACCTGTAATCCTAGTACTCTGGGAGGCCGAGGCGGGCGGATCATTTGAGCTCAGGAGTTCGAGACCAGTCTGAGCAAGAGCGAGACCCCGTCTCTACTAAAAATAGAAAGAAATTAATCGGACAACTAAAAATATGTAGAAAAGATTAGCCGGGCATGGTGGTGCATGCCTGTAGTCCCAGCTACTTGGGAGGCTGAGGCAGAAGGATTGCTTGAGCCCAGGAGTTTGAGGTTGCTGTGAGCTAGGATGACGCCACACACTCTAGCCCGGGCAACACAGTGAGACTCTGTCTCAAAAAAAAAAAAAAGTAGTTATGTGAAAAGTTCCTCAAAGTTGCCATTAAACAAAAATGGATTGAATATGGCAATTGGATAGATTGTAAGGGACAATTTTAGACTCCATTTAGATTGTACTACTCATTTGAAGACTTCT
>CAUYRB010088210.1:0-57535 GCA_963574695.1 Propithecus perrieri | reverse complement strand
CCAATTAATTTCTTTCTAATTTTAGTAGAGACGGGGTCTCGCTCTTGCTCAGGCTGGTTTCGAACTCCTGAGCTCAAACAATCCGCCCGCCTCGGCCTCCCAGAGAACTAGGATTACAGGCGTGAGCCACCGCGCCCGGCCGAAAACTGTTCTTAATGCCATATTCTCTAAGTAGGAAATGTTTTGTCATCTTCTGGTAGCTGAGCTCTGTAGTCCATTGGGGTAGAGTTCTGTAGGTAACATTGTCAGAGAAAAGCAGAAGAATGAAAGACAAATTTCGTATGTCAAAATGAATCTGTAGGAAGTAAGCCTGTGTTATCATAAATACTCTTCTTCCTTCTATCCTCTTTATTTGTTTGTCATGGGCGTTTGTAGACTTTTGAATATTTATAGATATACACATATGTATATATAATATGTGATATACGAAATAAAATATGTATATGCTTTAGTCATTTCTTTGTCCTCCATTTTGGGAGTAGAAAGAGAGAGATTGGAAGAGGGAATGATGTGAAAAAGTACTGGTGAGATTAAGATAAATCGTGTCCTACTGCAATTAAGCTGACATGATTTAATACATTTGTATTGAGGGAGTTATTAAAAGTTCCGAAAGGTGTCTAGTTTCTCTGGAAATAGGACAGGATTAAGTTATATACATTCAGAAAACTTGCTACATAGAGAGTCCTTTGTCAGTGCTCCTGGTGTCCATTGCTCATGGTTCATGGTCGTATGTCATGGACAAAAATGTTTAGGCTTCCTTGGAAGCTCATTAAAATAGACTACCTAAAACTTTGCCTAGGTAACCTTAAAAGGAAGTGTGAAGCTTACATAAATGCTTGTAGATACTGGTTCTACTCATGCAGATCAAATCATATAACAATATTACCAAGCCAAAGCTAATTTCTTTTCACAGACTGTATTTAAAGCGGCCAAACTCTAGGCTAATTGTATAATTTAGACTAGTCCTTAATATGGTTGCTCTTTAATGTAGCTCAAGGAATGCTAAATAGCCAGAACACCCGAATGAGTGGGACAGTATATATTTCTTAATGTCTCTCTTACCTCATGTGTGTTATATGCTCGAGGAATGACCTGGGGGAAGGTACAGGATAATAAAGCTTCAGGATCAATAGATTCTAAAGCTACTTTGCTGGTTGAACTTTGTATTCATAGATTATTAATCTAAATAAATTGAATATATTTATATAGTTGAAACTTGCTCTGGAGTCAGTTTTATCTCTAGAGCTAATCTGAGAACATTGGAGGTATTTTGTTTCAAATTCATGGGAATTCCAAGTAAGCTCCGTTTGTGTTCCCTGCAAAATACCTGAATTTCACTCATGTGCCTGATAGTTCGAGAGTTAGAGAGGCACAGGTGGTACCCAGAAACTGTCACAGTGACCCTGGCCCCAGGTTTTGGCTGAGGATGGAATGGACATGTACAGAGACATTCTCTAGCTATGGTCTTTATGGGTCTTCCTGTTTTACTTGAAGGATCCTCTTAAATCATAAAAGTACTCTTTAAGTAATGCCACTGTCCAAAAGATTTTTAAACAATATAAAGATTTTGAATACATTGTCTTGGTTTTATTGATTTAGACACATGTATCGAAGTATCAGCTCAAAATTTTGAATTGTATGCAATTAGAATGACTCATCTTGACTGGAATGAATGGCTGGTTATTGAATTTTCTTTCTTTCTTTTTTTGATGGGATCTCTATGTGTTTATGTGTCAAATAGCCTGAAGTTCAAGTTCGACAGGTTGCTGTGAAATTTGCCAGCACAGTGTTTCCCTCGGATCATATACCTTCCAGATATTTGCTCCTGTTGGCTGCAGGAGATCCGTAAGTTTCAAAGGATATTAATTTGAATTTGGGTTCATTTTAAATTTATTCGAAAATTACTAAAATTTCTGTTTGCAATATTGGTCTGTGAAATTTAGAAGCAATTTATTAAATAGTTAAAACTATGGCCTTTGTTATGACAGAGAATTGTCATATACCTATATATTTACATAATAATACAGATATTGCATGTATATCTGTATGTAATGTATATAGGTTACATGTACATTTATGTAATATATGATAGATAATATAGAAAAATGCTTATGAAATGGTAAATAAGGTAAATTATATGACTGTATATGTAATATAGTTATATCTCTAAAAACAGGTCCTGTGTAAGGAGAAAAAAGGTTAATGTTGATGGTGTGACACACATACACATGTTGATGGAGTATCATTTTTTATCTAATATATTAAGATTTTTAGGTGAAGTATATATGTTGAATTTTGTATTAATAAATTATATTACTGCATTTCTAGAGTACATGATGCACTTTTTGAAATGTTTAAATGGTTCCTGAAATTAGGACATGCCTTATGGAACGTGCCTTTAAAAGTCATATGTACATGTGGGTGAGGTATATGTATACATATTAAAATGACTCTTATCAAATCTATTATATATCTTATAGTCAGTGACATCTTGAAATCCTGGAAGCACTCTAATATATTTCATAATATTAAGCTATTACTACATCTAACATTTAGAATTTTTGCATCGTTTAAGTGAGATTCTTAAATATTTTTTTATTTTTTGTTATCAAGGATTAGCCTTACCTTGGGGGGTGAAAAGCCTCATTCGTACTGAGGAATGGTTTAAATAAAATTATGCATCTTTTGATGATTTGAATAGACTTGCCCATAAACTATGGTCCATTTTAAAAAAAATGGATGATTACTTGATAACTGTTTCCATAGTCTAGTTGGAAGTGTATGCCTCGCATGCTATTTATTTTCTTTCCTATAAATTGTATATATTTTGCTGTGATTTATTTGTTTGTTTTTTTAATTGGATATCACAGGTTATTGAGAGACTCCGACTTTTGACTGCTGATCTTGGCTGCTGCTTCTCATACAGTGCATTTAAATTTGGTTAAAGTGACTTTGGACTGTTAATCTTGATTCTGGTGCTCTGCTGCTTCTTGCTTTTTTTTACATTATTTTCTCAACCACAGGCCACACAGTACTGTGGCCTGGCAGTCAAGATGGCAGTTCATGTTAGAGCCAGAATTTAAGTCCAGGGAGTTGGACTTCAGAGCTCTCAACCGCTGTGCCTTGTCTCTGAGTGCTAAAAATTATTTTTATTTAAAAAACCAAAACCAAAGCATAACTAATTCAACAGTTTTCCTTCTGTAGTTTAGTTAAAAGCATCCCAGTCAAATGAAAATACTCTGGCAACTTGAGGCTTTATTTATTTTATTTTTTTAGAGATGGGTTTCCCTGTGTTGTCCAGGCTGGGGTGCAGTGGCTGGTCACAGGCATGATGATAGCATATGGCAGCCTCAAACTCTGGCTGTAAGTGATCCTCCTGCCTTTCAGCCTCCTGAGTAGCTGGGACTACAGGCGCATGCCACCGTGCCCATCTTTGAGGCTTTATTTATTCTTTTTTGTCAGCTCTTTGTCTGTTGTTAGGAAAACTAGATACAATTCAGAGGCAATTAAGGACTTAAAAGATCCTTTTTATAGTATCTGAATAAGATTATTGCTGAGGTCAGTCTCTAGGTTGTCTGCAATTAGTTGGGTTTTACATTTTACACATTAATGTCACTTATCAGTTACCAGTTGTACAGAATTATAGCTGAATACCTTAGCAGTATAAGAGTTTGGGTGGAGTATATAGAACACTGGGCAGTCACTGAATTTTAAAGTATGTATTATAGTTGTTTATGATTTGCCTCTGGCAGGGTAAAGCATACATGTAGATATTTACGTAATGAATTGCAATATCCTATTTTGTTTTTTTCTGTGAATAAAATTCAAAGATGCAAGCCAGATGACTGTCCAAATCTCATGAAATTTCCAAAAAGAAGTAATTTCTTATAATGTATTTTATTGATGATATTCTAGATAGCCAAGAATATATTTAAGACATTTTCTCAGAATTCCAGCTGCCAGATTGCTGTTCTTATTCTTCAAATGATTATTTTTTAATTGGTGAAGTTTAATTTTTATTCTTACTTATCTTTCTGAAAGACGAGAAGAAGTTCATGGAGAAGCACAACGAGTATTACGGTGTCTTCCTGGTCGAAACAGAAAAGAAAGTGCTTCTGAGCAGATGCCTTCTTTCCCAGAAATGGTATATTATATCCAAGAAAAGGTATGACATTTAACTTCACATAATTTGTTTGAATCATATAATGGATGATGAAAATAAACATCCATTTTTAAGTGAAAAAATGTAATTACTAAATGTTGAATTAGAAAAGTTTCTAGCAATGTTAATGTTAATATTTATAATAAGAGGGTGGTACAAAGTAAGGAGAACTGTAATTCTCAATGTAATTGGTATGTTTTGCCTAAATAGGAGTTGCTTCTAATTCTTTTCATGCTCATCAACATTTTGGCTGTGTTAAAAAATTTTTCCCCTTGGTATGACATGCCTAAAAATTCATCTCCTATGTATTTTTAAGGGCATTCTTCAGGGTATTATAAGTTTAAGGATGCTTCAGAGAGCAGTTTATGCTTTTTCCACTGTGATCATAAGAGAACATCCCACCTGCTTTTGCAAGCCTCTGCTTTTGCAGAGTGTGTTTTGCTGGTAGATCACAACATCGGCATAATGATTCCTCAGCCTTGACTCTGTCTCACTTTTTACATCAGTGTTTCCTTGAATATGCTGGAGGATACTGTTGTGCCTTTCACCTCTACTGGTGGCCGTGACTTTTTGCTGGGTAGGCACCTTAAGGGAATTGGAGGTCAGCATGGAGCAGCATGATTCTGTTTTCCATAGCGCAGTCATTTGTGGTCAGGAGATTCTCTGTGCTCTTATTTTCGTCCTACCTCCATTATTAATGAAAATAACTGGCATGCAGTGGCCTAGGGTGACCATGTCAGTAGATGTCTGGAATGGTTTATTGTTTTTTAAACAAGCCAGTAAAAACATTGGGGACAGGGAAGGCAAAAAACTGTTACTTAGGATGTGAGGGACATGAAAAATCAGCATAATTAATAGAAAATGTTTTGATTAGAAAAAGACAGAAGCAAACCTTGGACATATAGCTGGAAATACAGTTGTTTTTGAGTTGAGGAAGAGCACATGTGCTCAATTTTTCAGTAATTGTTTGTTTTGGGCTTTCTTAACTTAGGCTTCCCATCGAATGAAAACTCCAGTCAAGTACATGACTGGGACCACTGTCCTTCCATTTAACCCGGCAGCTTTTGGAGAGGTAGAACTTTCATGTATTTCTATTTGCTTTTTGTTAAGGTTTTAAAAGATTATGCTACACCCAAAGAGATGTCTGTCATTTTTTGTGTTCTAGGTAAACCCATATTGTGGTGTCATTGTTCTTCACTAGGTTGTTTATTAAAAAAATAATAATTTGGTAATTGGTATTATTTTAGTTCATAGTGGAGTCTATAAATATATTTATCTCTGTGAGATACTTTTGTGAAAGAACTGGATGCTCTGTAGTAATTACTGTTGGGATTTTGCAGCAAGTTAGACTTGAGTTTTAAAGCCAACATATTGTTGAGGTTGTTTGGGTTATTTAGTTTTGAAGGTTGGAGAGGATTAATTTACAACTGTTATTGAGAGAAATTCTATTTTCTAGATCATTCACTTGCACTAATTAAATTACAAGAGATAATCTTGTTCAGAGTGAGTAAGAATATTCACAGTGAGTTGCTGCCTGTCTTATTTTAGCTATCAAGGAAAGAGCTTCCAGAGGACTCCTTAGTAGCCAGTTTATATTAGAGGTTTTTGTAGGGTCATATTCTCCTGTAGATGATTCGAACCCATTTTCTCAATTCTTGTGACAGTGGAGATTAAACACAATGGGAAATATACAGGAATAGGCCATTTGCCCCAGATTTATGCCTAGTCACATATAAAGTGACTTTTAAAAAGTAATGATTTTCATTGTAATTTTCAGACCTTAAAAGTTAAGTTTGTGTTTTAACTCCATTAAAAATACTCTTTGGATTTGTAAAAGCTTGTTATGTAAGTTTTGTTCCATTGTGTTAATTTAGTTGACATAGTGAGTCATATTTTATGGCTTCCATGAGGATTGGAATAGCTTTATGAAGGAGGGTGGGAGACTCAAAACTAGAAATTGTCACTTTGAAGAGTACCCTCCTACACTGACTTTTGGAGAAGCTTAACTGGCATGCCTCCTTTTGTTTTTAGATAGTTTTGTACCTGCGCATGTGCCTAGCTCACAGCGCGGGGGTGGTGCCCACCTCTCAGAGTTTGGCTGATATGCAAGATCACGCCCCAGCCATTGGACGCTATATACGGACTTTAATGTCAGGCAGCCAGACGACATCTTCATCATCTTCTAATAAGAGTGGGGAAACCAACCCTGTTCAGATTTACATTGGCCTGCTTCAGCAGTTGTTAGCAGGTGTTGGAGGTAGGAAGTCGTGATACTGACATTAAAGCATTTAAGCATGAGTCTAATTTTAAACTCAGCTAAGAATTTATAGCACAATTATTCTCTCTTCACTTCTGTAACTTAACATTAGTCTTTGTTTCTTTTCTAAACTTATCTGATTCATTCTTGATACACTTATTCTATCTTCAGAAAGAAATGCTGACAATAGATAATATATTTTTACTTTGGAAGTGTGTCTGAAGAACAAGATAATCCCTTTTTATAGATAACTAATTTGTAAATTTGCTGCATTGAATTAACATACTATATTTAGGTTGTGTAATTTGGGGGTTTTTTGGTAGAACTGAGGGACTGTGTGCTAAAGCAGTAGCCTTATACATTAAAGGAATTTAGTGATCCCTGTATGTTCATTGCTTTTCTTGAAATTTAAAATAGTACCGTATTCTTGTTTAGGTTTGCCAGTTATGTACTGTCTGTTGGAAGCTGTGTCAGTGTATCCAGAAAAACTGGCTACCAAATTCGTAGACAAAACAGAATGGATAAAGGTATGTCCTGTGCATGTATATTTTTCTTTGATCCTGTATATTTCATACTTTAACCCCCTGATTTCTTTTTTCTACCAATGTTCCTATGACCTTTTCTGCCTTTAGGTCATTTTGAGAACTCCCTCATCATCAAACACTGGGAAGCATGTAGGTCAATATATTAATATCTCATCGACCCATCTGGGTGCGAGTGGGAGATGAATTGAGAGTCATATGAGTATAAAATAATTCCTTTTCTGTTTCAAAGTTTTTTTAAAAAGCAATAGATTTGTATAGTTTAAATTAAAAAATGTGTAAAATGTCTCCTTTCTACAGCCATCTCCCACCTATCCAAATCCCCCCAACTTTTTGCCCTTTCCCCTCTCACCTCTGACAAACATACATAAGTAATCACTTAACTAACCTATGACATACTTTCTAGAGTTTACTTATGCATATACATGCAAAAATATGCATTTTTAATTTGTCTCCCTTCTTTTACACAAAAAGCATACTATTCATGCTATTTTATACCTTTGACTTAACCATAGAACTTGGAGCTATTCCTCTATAACTGTGGATAAAGCATCCTCTTCAACAGCTTCATCATTTTTCATTGTATGAATGTACTATAATTTACTCTAGATCTTTATTGATAGTCATTAGAGTACTTCCATTCTGCTACAATGAATAAGCTATCATTTTGCATATGGGGAAGAGTATGTGTTTTAGATGGATTCCTCAGAAGTGGAAGTACTAGATCAGTGCAAAGCACTTTTATAATTTTGATAGATATTTCCACATCCTCCATGCAGTGGTACCAGTTTATATTTCCACCAGCCGTGTATGAGGGTATTCTGTCCCATGGTCACACCAAAAGGGTTGCCAGGCTTAGCAAATAAAAATACAAGATGCTCAGTTAAATTTGAATTTCAGATAAACAGTGGATACTTTTTTTAGTACAAGTATGGCCTATTCAGTTTTGTGTACCTCTTCTGCTACATAATGTAGTTCTTTTTGGAAAATGGCAGCTTGAATTATGGTAAAATGTACAGATTTTATCTTTTTAAGTGTGAAAATATGACTGTAATTTACCAAGAGGTGTGAGTTTTGCACTTTTCTGGAAAATCTGATCTCATGAAATTGCTTCTAGTTTAAAAATGCTTTTTATTCTTTATGAATATTTGCTGATTTTAAAATGATTTTTTAGTTTTTGAGCTTTGGTCTCTTAGATCAGGGATTGTCATACTGTGGTCCAAGGGCCAAATATGGCCTCCTCCTGTTTTTGTGTGGCCTGCAAGCTAAGAATGGTTTTTATGTTTTTAAGTGTTTGAAAAAAAGGATCAAAAGACAAGTAACATTTAATGACATGTGAAAATTATAGCATCCGTGACGTTTTGTTGGAAGATAGCCGTACCCATTCCACATATATTGTCTGTGGAGGCTTTTGCAGGGCAGTGGCAGAATGGAGTAGTTGCAATAGAGACCAAATGGCCCATAATGCCTCTTTGACCCTTTATGGGAAAAGTTTACTAGCCTCTGTTTTAGATCATCTGTGTATTAATTTGTCCTGTTTTCTACTTGGGTGGCTTTAATTGAAAATATACCTAAGATTTTGGTATATTGAATTGCTTTCATTTTGTTTTGAAACAATAGCTTGTGTTTTTTTCTCATGGATGCCATTGGATCGAACATGATAATGTATAATTTAGTCTTTTAATTTTAAATGTTAGATACTGTCAACAGGAAGATGGTTATATATAACGTATATATTTATTTTTCTGTACCACTCAGAGTCTGATGAATAGCAGTAAAGAAGAAATGCGTGAACTGGCAGCATTGTTTTATTCTGTGGTGGTATCAACAGTATCGGGAAATGAGTTGAAGTCAATGATAGAACAGCTTATAAAGACTACAAAGGACAATCATGTATGTTACCAGCTGTGTCTTTGTTCTTTTTTGTGGGAGATAGGATTTTACAAAAGAATCTAGGCTATTTTTAGTTCTTATGTTCTCATATGTAAAATGAACTTACAAATACCTTGCTTTTGTTTATGTAGAGATTAAATGAGATAGATAATACATGGATTCAGTCAGTTCATTTAACGAATGTGAGTGCTGTGTCTGATGAGCACTGTTTTAGGTGCTAGGAATACAGAGTGGTAGGTAGATATGAGAATTCCTGGTTGTACATGGCGCTTAGAACCTACAGCTGTACCACCTAGAACACACTCAGTCTCGTCTGATCTTGGAAGCTAGGGAGGGTTAGGCCTGGTTAGTACTGAAGGGAGACATGTTTGCTCCTTTTTTCTGCCATATTTATTGCTGCTTACCATTGTGCCTATGAAAAAACAAACTTTGCTTTCAAATAGTTTATTGGCTGCAATGTGTTCAGAGGTTTTAGCAATTAGAAATAGGATCTGTTCATTGTATTTTATTGGCACTAGGGAGAAATTATGCTTGAAAATTATGATTCTCTACTTACATAAGTGCTCTAAGCTAGAAGAAAGGGTGGGTGCTGTAGGAGCATGTAAGTGAGTCACCTTACACAGAGTTGGAGTGGGTGTGGGATTAGGGAATGTAAATCCTGAAGTGGATCAAGACTCAGCTTAACTTCTCAGAATTCTCTGTGTTAGAAACTGAAGGTTTCTGTTGTTTCTTAAGCTTGGTTCATTAACATCCAGTGGAACCTCAAGTGCTCACTTGATTTTTTGGCTTTATGTTTTATTGGAGAGATGATTCTAATAAGTAGTTATTTCAGTGTATTCTTGCACACGTGAAAGAGAGCCAGAGACATATGCTATTGTGTTGTTAAATTTAGAGCCCAGAGATACAGCATGGATCCTTGCTTGCATTGGGATTCACAGTAGGAAGATATTTGGCTAAAAAGAAAATGAGAATTGCCCAGCAACAAGACCCAGAAAGAAATGCTGATTTCCTGCCTGAACAAGAGGAACTCATTGAGAGCGCCACAGAAACAATAGGTAATTAATATCTTTATGCTGACTTGGATGTTGCAATTTCTGAATTATGTTAAATTTTAATATGGCATTTCTTTTTATAGCATTGCACTTTAAAGGTAGAAGCTTTTCCACAAAACCTTACTTGATGTTGAATAAATTCTATATTTTTAATAACAATGAAAGTACTCTATTTTTGTCTGTATATTTTTTTCTACATGCTTTCATATATATAATAGGAATGATTCTGCTATGGGAAAAAATTTATACATTCAAAAAGAACACTACCCTGTTTCCATGGCATCTCATTACTGAATAAATGTTAACAAACTGTCAACTGGAAGATACTGTAGACTTTGATTTTATTTTGCTTTCTTTAAAAAAAAATCTTGAATACATTGCTGGTTGCTTTGGATCACAAAGATAACAGTCTATCATTCTCTGTTTTGTCTAAATGTGCTTACAGGCTCATTTTTGGACAGTACCTCACCCCTCCTGGCAATTGCTGCCTGTACAGCTCTGGGTGAAATTGGGAGAAATGGTCCTCTCCCAATCCCAAGTGAGGGATCTGGCTTTACCAAATTGCATCTTGTAGAAAGCTTACTAAATAGAATACCTTCCACTAAAGAAACAAATAAGGCAAGTTTCTTTTTTTTCTCTTTCCTTATGGATTTCTGTCTTTCTGTTCATAAATGAGCAAAACCAAATTGTAATGAGGATAGATGGCATTACAGTTGGAAGAAGGATTTAATGTCAAAAAGAACGATTAAATTATAGAAGAAAGTCTAAATGTTTACTTTTAAGTTAGGGATGATTTGTGTACAACCTTCGTGTGTGCATCTTTTGAACCAGTTATTCTAATTTAGGCCTTTATTAAGATTTGAATGAAGTATTAAATTCATCAAGAAATCTTTTTTGTCTTGCAAAAGGTGAATAATAAAATATTAAGTAGTTTTACAATTTTCATAATTTTAGACCAAATCTAAATCTTAATCTCCTAAAAACCAGTTTGTTTTTAAGAAGACTGGCATTAGTAAGCAATGTGTGTAATCTGAGGGAGAGGATATTTTTGTTTTTTAGTTTTAGTTAAATATTTTCATAGACTTTAAAATATATTCTTTGTGACAAAAGCACCTCAGTGTTAAGGTATAAGATGGTTTAATGAGCAGGAATATCAATTTTCCACAAGCTTAATAAACATGATAATCTTATTCTTGGTCTAGCAACTGTTAAAAACTTTTTGAGAAGATTACACAGTGTAGTTTTTGTTAGTGTTTACTAACTAATAATTGCCAACCATTGGCAGGCACTTGTAATGTGCCAGTGAGTATACTAAGCACTTTTCATGCATTGATTAATTGAATCTTGCAAAAGGGCTAGTGAAGTAGGCACAGTTGTCATCTAAGATAACCTGAGGAAATAGAGTCACAGAGAGGTGAAGGAACTTGCCTAAGGTTGTACACATGTAAAGGCTACTGAAATGGTCAAGATGTGATTTGGTCCTAGATCCTCTGGGCCCAGAACCCATATTTTTAATAGTTATAGTTTCAAAGTTAAGCCTAGTTGTGGGCTTTCTTCTTTCTTCTTTGCAGCTATGGATCCTCAGTGGACTCAGTTTTGTGTATTTTTGCCTCCAGTGTCTTAAAGACATACTTCTGTGAAATTGGATGCCTTTATGAAGGCTGCATTAGTTAGAGTGCCCCTCCCTGTCACCTCATTTTGGAAACACTGTTCTGTGGTAAAGCTCTTATATACAGAAAAGAAAAAATTCTGTGTTCTTCCAGATGAAAGAACGAGCAATCCAAACACTGGGATATTTTCCAGTTGGGGATGGAGATTTTCCTCACCAGAAACTCCTCTTGCAAGGTCTGATGGATTCCGTGGAGGTATTTATATTGCTATCTGATTGTCAATTATTCAAGCAAAGGCATTGTTAGGTGCAGTTTTGCATGCTATAAGATTTTTAATTAAACTTTTACCCATTTATTCACCACATACTTAATTTTGAGTGCCAGCTTCGGGCTTGTCACTGTGCTGGGCATAGTGTTGACTAAATCACCTATGAAGAAAAGACCGTTTCTCATAATTTTTGCGTAAAGCACAGTGTAGTAGGGGTAGAAGGGGAAACCTACTCCATCAGCCAGATGTGGGGAGTGGGTGCTGGTATACTAGTTGCTCTCAAGTCTGATGATTTAGCTCTGTCCTCTAGATACCCAGAGTAGTGGAGAAGACCTGCAAGTAGGTAGTGCTAACACAGCGTGGTAAGTGTCTTAGCATGGCCTGATCTGGCCCCTGCCTAATGTGGCCTTGATTCTTGACATTCGCTCACATTTTTGTATACCAGTTTCTTTGGCCTTCTTTGCACTGAGCTTTTGAAAGCCCCATGCTTCCTTCTTTCTCAGATGATTGCTGTGCTCCTTGAGAAGGCTTCCCTAACCCTTCAGACTAGGGTAGATTCTTTAGTTATTTGTGCTATCATGACTCTTATTATTTTTCACAACATTGATCAGTTTCTAATTGCCCACTAGACTGAGGGCAGTGTCTGTTTAGCCCACTGTTATAGAACAGGTGCCTAGCAGTGTGATTGGTAATGGTAGGACCTCAGTAAATATTGGTAGAATAAGTAACTGAATGGAGGGACATTTGCATAGAAGGCAGTGAAATTACAAGGGAGGGTGTATTTCTGCCAGGGAGAGTTGATGCAGGTTTTTTGAAGGAGAGTTTGCTGTTAACCCTTGAAGGATGGGGAGGGAAGAGAGAGGAGAGTTGAGGCTCAGGGCTGAGGCAGCTGAGTGAGAGAACTGATGTTAGAATTCAGGCCTCTGGATTCTTAATTCAGTATTTTTAAAGTGAATTTTTTTGGATGATGAATTATACCTATATCAGATTCTCTCTATATCAGGATGTCACTGACATGGTAACCACTTGAAGATAAACTTATGATGTCTACTTTTTCATCTTTTCTCTTTTTTAAATCCATGAGAGAGATGAATTTCTTCTAGTTTTTTAAAAATAAATGAAGGCTTCTCTGGATTCTTAACTTGCTTTTGATGCCATTGTTTTTAGAGTTTAGAAATACAGAAATACATAAAAAGCTAGAAACGTAGAAATAAGATGGAGAGATTAAATGATAAGAATGAATGAAAATGCATGAATCAGAAGTGGAGTATCTCTACAGTAAACTAGAACGAATTGCTAAAGTTTGTTTCTTTTAACTTTTTATTTTTTTAATTGATGCATAATAGTTGTGCATATTTATAGGGTACGTGTGATATTTTGATACAAGTGTATAGAGTATAATGGTCAAATAGGGTAATGGGGGTATTTCTCACCTCAAACATTTATCATTTCTTTGTGTTGGAAGCATTCCAAATCTTCTAGCTATTTTGAAATATATTATAAATTATTGTTAAATATAGTCACCCTATTCTGCTGCCAAACACTAGAACTTATTCCTTTTATCTAAGTGTATTTTCGTACCCATTAACCAACCTTCTTCATCCCCTTCCCCCTCCACCTCCCCCACTACCCTTCTCAGCCTCTGGTAACCACCGTTTTATTCACTGTCTCCATGAGATCAATTTTTTTAGCTCCTATGTATGAGTGAGAACATGTGATATTTGTCTTTCTGTGCCTGGCTTGTTTCAGTTAGTATGTCCTCCAGTTCCCTCCATGTTGTTGTAAATGACAGGATTTCATTCTTTCTATGGTTGAATATTATTCCATTGTGTATATATACCACAGACTTGTATTTATTCATCTGTTGGTGGACACTTAGGTTGATTCCATGTCTTGATGTAGATATCGTGAATAGTGCTGTAATAAACATGGGAGTGTAGATATCTCTTCGATAAACTTATTTCCTTTCTTTTGGATGTATATAGCCAGCACTAGGATTGCTGTATTATATGGTCGTCCTATTTTAATTTTTGAGAAACCTCCATACTGTTTTCCATAGTGGCTTTACAAGTTTATATTCCCAGCAACTGCATACAAGCATTCCCCTTTCTTCGTATCCTTGCCAGTATCTGTTATTTTCTGTCTTTTTGATAATAGCCATTTTAACTGGGGTGAGATAATATCTCATTGTAGTTTTGATTTGCATTTCTCTGATGATTAGTGATGTTGAGCAATTTTTCATCTACCTATTAGCCATTTGTATATCTTCTTTGAGAAATGTCTATTTGGATCTTTTGCTCATTTTAAATTGGATTAATTGCTTTTTTGCTATTGAGTTGAGTTCCTTCTTTATTCTAGTTATTGATCCCTTGTCATTTGGATAGTTTGTAAATATTTTCTCCTGTTCTGCAAGTTGTCTCTTCGCTCTGTTGAATGTTTCCTTTGCTGCGCAGAAGCTTTTTAGTTTGATGTAATCCCATTTCTTGAAATTCATTGAGCTGCCTTAGAAGGCTATTTTTAATTCTCTGTCTGAGAGATTATATATCTGCATCATTCCAGGGTTGGTTACTGGTGCCTAATTTAGTCTGATTGGTTAGGTCATATTTTCTTGAATGTTCTTGATGCTTGTGAGTTTCGTTGATGTCTGGGTATTGAAGAGTTAGGTATTTCTTCCCATCTTCAGAGTCTGGCCTTGTTTGTACTTGTCCTTCTTCAGAGGATCTTTCAAGAATTCAGAGGGGAATTCACTGAGTTCCCTAAGCGTGTGGTCACTACAGCCATCTAAGTACTAGAAGGCACCCTAAGCCTAGATATGCTGCAACTCTTACAGACTTTTAGGTACCCATCCCCGATGGACTTAGGGAAGATAAGGAAGAATTTTCTGGGTTCCCAGACAAAGTCCCTTGCTCTCTTACCTCTCTTTGCTCCAGGAGGAAAGAGTCTCTTGGTGCTGGGCTTCCTGGAGTTAGGGGAGGGGTGATGTGGACATTCCTATGGTCTCCACAGTTGGTACTATACTGCTTGGTTGCACCCAAAGCCTATGGCCCCCAAGGCCAGCACAGGCCTGTGGATCACCCAAGGCTTGCAGCACCTGCTGCTGGATTGCCACCGATGTTTATGCAAGACAGGAGACCACTTTAGTCAGCAGGTGATAAAGCTGGTGGGATCAGGTTTATCCCACTGTGGCAGTGGATTCCCCTCTGGCCTAGGGCTGGTCTAAATAAATGCTCCTTCTTTGGACAGTGGTAACATTTTTGCCTTGTGCTGTGCCCCACTGTGACAGGGTGGCATTGAGTTCCAATGCAAAGTCCCACACTCACTTTACTCTCCCTCCCCCATGCACACAGATTCTCTCTGGGCTGTGCTACCTGGGTTTGGGGGAGGGGTGGTATAGTCAATGTCTTTCCTACCCCATTCTTGTTATTATGCTAAAACCATGTTCTTATTGTTACACTAAAACCAGGTACTGTGATCTCTCACCTGATTTTTTAGCTCTTCAGAGGATGCTTTCTTTTGTGGATAGTTGTTCAGTTTGATGTTTCTATAAGGGAGGGGGTGGTGATCCCTGGAGGGTTCTGCTTGGCCATCTTGTTCCGCCTCCTTCTCCCTCTTTTAACTTTTTAGTATGGAAAAAAAAAATCTATATGCCTGTTCTTATTTATTTGACTCCCTGAACCCCCTCTTTATTTCTGGAATATTTAAAGCAAAGTCTAAATATGATCCATAAATGTAGTTGTGGAGTTTTGTTTTTATTTTTAATGTCGTGATTAACTATAGGAAATATAGGCAAAACAGGCACATAACATGAATCCCTAATAAGGATGCTTTGTGTTGAAATACCTTTTCTCAGCTCGAAGTTGCCAAGAGAAGCTTTTGACCAGGGAAGCTGTAGGACTATAGCCCTTAAATTCTTTTTCCTCAGACTGGGAAGCATGTGGTGTTAACACTTGACACCCATCAAGTCTGGAGCATTTAGTTGATTGAGCACAGGACTGTCAACCGTATGCTTTTGTGGAGTCGCTATTCCCATATCCCTCATATGCCGTCTGTCCTTCAATAGTTTCTCATTCCTCCTATTCTTAAATTTCTTCCAGTTCACAGTAAACAAAAAAATACCAAAATAAACCAAGGCAGGTCCAGTTCCAGGGTGGGTCAGTGACTCATACTTGTGAAGCATGTCAAAATTTGTAAATCAAATTTTAAAACATTTGAGTTTGTACTGTATAAAATGTTTTAATGTCTGACTTTTGAGACAATTTCAAACTTATAGTCAAGTTGTAAGAATAGTATAAAGAACTCCTATATACCCTTTATCCAGATTTATCAAATTTTAATGTTCTACATTCGCTTTATTATTCTCTATTTTTTTCCTGAACCCTTTGCAAGTAACTTGGAGATACCATGTAATTTAAGAGTGCAAAGAGTTAAAATAGGTGTAAATAAAGTTTAGTAAATTATAATAGCTAATATTGTGCAGGTACTACAATCAGGCATACGGTATATAAGTTTTGTGTACATTAACCTTATTTAATCTTCAGCCTGATGATTTGGGTGATGGTATTATGTTGATTTTATGAAATTGTTGAGATTCAGAGAAGTTTAAATAAGGGTATGTAGCTGGTGAGAGACAGAGCTAGAATTTACACTGAGATCTGTGTGTCTTTAAAAACGGGATGCCGTGTCTTCCTAAGAGAACCGTATTGTGCTTCCGAAGATTAAAAATCACTGCTTAGTGGTTCTCTGCTGAGGGTAAGGAGGGCAGCACAGACTTGGAAAAAGATCTTCAAGTCATTCTTGCATTTTCCATTCGCTCACCCTACCCCCCTGTTGAACCATTGAGTTAGCTGAAAGCAAGCTGGGCAAAAGAGTAGAAAACGAAGTGTGCTCAGAAACAAGCTATCAAGCAGCCTTTCTATAGAAATGGATGTTTTTGGGAAATGTTTTCTTATTCATGGCTTTTGCTTCCTTCGTTGTAGGCCAAGCAGATAGAACTTCAGTTCACTATTGGTGAAGCCATTACCAGCGCTGCAATAGGAACTAGTTCCGTGGCTGCCCGAGATGCCTGGCTAGTGACTGAAGAAGAATATACTCCTCCTGCTGGTACCAAATATTTGGCTAATTGATTTATAATTGTCAAGTAACCTTTTTCTGTTCTCTTTATCACACTTGAAGCAAAAAAACCCCCAAAACTAAACATTCCTCTTTTTCAAATATTTACATCCGTCCTACCAATTTGGTTCAGTCAAGAAAAATAATTGACTAAAGAAGTGTGAATGTGAAATTAATGAGAACTTTTTCTGTCCTTTGGCAAGCAGGCAGAGGAGTTAGCTTTGGATTACCTTCCAGCTTGTGCTCTTCTCATGAGGATTGTTGTATTTAGCCAGTTTCAGAATTCAAGGTATAGCAGTTTCCAAATTGTGTGTCCCCTGATCCTTTAGTACATAATTAAGCTTCAGTGCCTTCTGCCAGTGTTCAGATGCACTGGCTTTTAGGACTACATAGTTGAAGGAGCACGTGGTTTCTGACTATATGTTACAGATATTATGATTTCAAATATATTGTGCTTTGATTTGAATTTGAAATTGAAAATATATTTCAGTGTTTGAACCAGAATTTAAAAAAAATCTTCAAAAGGAAAAATCTCCAAGTTTTTATATGTATTTTCTCAGTTGAGGAAATAAGAAATTAGTGTTCTCATGGTAACGATTCCATTGTGAATTGTATTCCATCATGAATACATTAATTTAGTTATTACACTTAGTGTTATAGTTAACATTTCACTCTGCAGTAGTGTGTTCACATATTTAATTAGCCACCATAAAGAGATTTAAAGGAAATAGAAAAACACACTTTTGCTTGCACTCTATTTAGGAGAATTGTGGATTGATGGAAGCTGAATTAGAGTCAGTTCTTTGAGGCTTTTCTTTGAATACCTATGGAGCAAGGCAAGGAGAAATTTGCATAGAAGGAAGAAGATACTCAAGGCACAGGGTATTGTTAACAAGAAGACAACCAAACCTGAAGTAGAAACTGTCAGATTCATGTGAGAGGTGATAATGGAGGCTCAGTGGAGTGAGGGCTCACACAGAGGAGTGAATTTTCTATGAGAGGCATGTTTCTGAGTCTGGGTTTTTACATAGTGACTTATGCAAGTAAAGGTTAATAGAGAGGTATCTATACCAGTCTTTATACTTCTGGACTTCTCTCTGTTGCCTCAGACTCTTCTTGGAAGACTGGGTCCTGTGTAGTTTTACTCATTCAAAAGAATCTCAAATTGTCCATTGAATGGTGAGGTTCTCCTGTTTTTGTCTGTTTAGGGACAGGAAAACAAAATATTGATGAATGTTTGACCTGAATTTTGATCATACGTGTTCTATATGTCATTCTCATCTGAGTGCTACTCAACTTTTTGGATGTTCTTATTTGTTATAGTTTATTATAAGCCAGTTAGGGCCTGGGTCTTAGACATCTTCATATCTCTAGCATGTAACGCCTGGCACACTGTGGGACTCTAATAAGGGCTTGTTAATTTGGTAATTGTAGTCGCCCAGATAGCAGAACTGCAGGCGGCTAGAGTTGTGGTTAGAGGAAAATAAAAGAAGGAGTTCTGCCTGATTCTGAGAACTAGAATAATGGGATGAGTGAGGAGCTGTGAAGAGGGGATGGGTGTGGGGAAGTCAGCTGTGTCATATCCTGCTAACAGGTCAGTTAAGGTGAGGGTTGAGAAGTGATAGTTGGATTTAGTGACAGGAAGGTAATTGGTGACTTTTATGAGTAATTTTTGTGGAGAAGAAAAGTTAAAAGGCTGATTTGGAGTGGGCTCAAGAAAACGTAAGAGGAGAGAAAAGTTTGACCCATGAATATAGACAACTATTTTGAAGGGTTTTAATGTAAAGCAGTGCTTCTTGACTGGAGGAATGAGATTTTTGCTCCACAGGGGACATTTGGTAATGTCTGGACACAGGGGAGAGTGGGTGCTACTGGTCTCCAGTGAGCGGAGGCGATGGGTGCTGCCAGACAACCTTGCAGGGTACAGGACAGCTCTCCGCAGCAAACAGTTACCCAGCCAAAAATGGCAGTAGCGTTGAGGATGAGAAACTCTGAAGTAATAAAGGAAAGGAGAAAAAACTATGGCAGCTGAAGAAAGTGAAGTCAAAAGAGGTTTGTTAGTTTTTAGATGGAAGATGACAAGGATCTAGTAGAGAAAGAAAAATCGCAGAGCCTAGAGACAGTGGGGATGATTTTTCATTCTGGGGAACTAAAGTTACCTGAGTACCTTTGACAGGTTATTTAGCTTATACTGGATTCCATAGCGAACCATTACTGATTCCTGTAGCAACTTATTTAAACACCTTAGTCATTGGGATTTTAGCATGTTATAGGATTGTTGTATTGAGTCAATGGTGGTTTAAATTTAATTTTTTCAGGAAACTATATTGAATTATTTTTATTGTTTCTTATTTTTCTTTGCTTTTCCCTAGGAGCCAAAGTGAATGATGTGGTTCCATGGGTGTTGGATGTAATTTTAAATAAACATATCATCAGTTCCAACCCACACGTGAGACAAGCGGCCTGCATCTGGCTCCTTTCCCTTGTGAGGAAGCTAAGTACCCACAAAGAAGTGAAGGTAAGCCATGTTATGTATGTGATCAGCTCTGTTGGAAACCACACTTTTTATAAGTGAAAGGTAGGTAGGAAAGCATACGAAGGTGAGAGTCATTAACCGATAGCGGATATTTTGTACATGAAGGGATGAAGGATGATGGCCTGATATGTATTGGCTGTAAGATGATTCCAAACTTGAAGGTATAAAGTCAGAATTGCTAAGCATGGGGAGGCTCAGACTGGGGCAGAGGTCAGCTTGCATGCATTGAGTACCTGTTAGTGGTACAGCTTCAGGTAATTTGGACCGCTTGTAAAACTGAGAGCACAACACTGTATGTGACTGCCTTGAATCATAAGATGTTAAGAGTCTGACACCCTGAGAGTGAGATTCTTTTCCAAAGAGGGAGAGTTTCAGTATTCTAATGCCTCTTTTCTTCTTTCAGTCTCATCTAAAAGAAATTCAAAGTGCGTTTGTTTCAGTTCTGTCAGAAAATGATGGTACGTTGTTGACAAATATTTGATTTCTAAACTTTATTAAACTTGTATTTTAAATTTCAAAAAGTCTGAATTAGTGAAAATAAAACTCTTGAGCTATGTGATTAAAAAAATTAAACCTTGTTTATTAGTGTTAAGGATAAGCATTATGTTAGTGGCCAAAAAACAAACAATTTCTGGTTAGGGTCCAGGAAACTCAAATTCTTATTTATTTATAAATTAGAACATGTTCTTTACCTTTGTGTTTAAAATGGAGCCGAGGCCTTCTTTAACATTAATATCTCTGCTAAGTAATAGCTTTCTTTTATGTCTGATTACTTTTCCTCTGCGATTTAAGCTAGGAGACAGTGTATGTATACTTTTAGATATTTAAATAGTAGCTTTGTTTCATAACTTGTCTTATATTGACTTTTCATTTTTGAAATATTAGGTGTGGGTATATTGAAATCCTGTGAGGCTGTTTTATCTCTGTGTATGACTGACAGTCCATGGATATTCTATCACTGTGCACTGTTCAGGGACACTGTATAGATCCATCAGTGTTGTCTTGGTTTGTGAATTGGATCTTCCGTGGATGTAGTTCTCATTTACAGTGACTTGTATGGTGTCCTGTTCACTGAGATGATTTTGTATGTTTCTAACAAAATAGGCAGATTGATTGTGTTTTTATATCTTTGATATATCATTTTAGGTTAATGTTAACACAACTTTTAAAAAATTTTGAATTGCTAGCCAGTAGACAAATTTTCATTAAAGTATTATAATTTTGTCTGACTGTTTTTGTAGAGCTTAGCCAAGACGTTGCCTCAAAAGGCCTTGGGTTGGTTTATGAACTAGGCAATGAACAAGATCAACAAGAATTGGTTTCTACACTTGTTGAGACACTTATGACTGGCAAAAGGTATGGTGAACTTGAAAATTTTATTTTTTTCTTTTGTTACATAAATGAACTTGAAAATTTTAGATTTGAACACATAGAGCCAGTATATGCATATACCGAGAATATGCTATGGAAGAAGGAAAATTTAGCTTTTCATTTTTCTATTTATTATGCCTTTTTAAAATTGCAAGTCAGTGATTGTTATGCTGTGACTAGGAGTTTATTATCCCAGTGTACACTGTTCACTTTAGAGAGATGCCAATAGGTCACACTTTGAAAATTGAATGGTACTAGAACTATTAATGCATTGGATTAGAAATACACCACAAATACTGTTGGCTAAATGAGAATTAAGATGTGGAGAAGAAGCTTGCATATTATTCCTAGTCTAGTCTGTGAAAAGTATGTGAGGGGAAATCATTCTTATAATTGGTTGTTTGCTGCTTTACGTTGCCTTCCTTGTAGGAAGGATAGTTTTTAATTTGTGACATTTAATTCAGTGTAACTTTATATGGGATGTCTTTTACATCTATTAATTTGTTCATTCTAGATCTCACTTTACAAAATTCCCAGCCTGAAAAGGAATAGTTGACTTTTATATCTTGCACAGTAGACATTTGGTAGGGAGTTCAGTTTTATCAGTTTGCAAATGAATTGTATCCATTAGTTGAATGCTGATATGAAAAGTTTGAGGCTAATTTAAATTCTTGTTTTTTTGGCTTAGAGTTAAACATGAAGTTTCTGGAGAGACAGTGGTATTTCAAGGGGGGAGCCTTGGTAAAACACCAGATGGGTAAGTATGCCAATCCATCGATCAGAGAATGTAAACATCTTTAAATATGTGTGTGTGTGTGTGTGTGTGTGTGTGTGTGTGTGTGTGTGTGTGTGTGTATGTATATATTTTAAGCCTGATAAATAGAATAGTCATGAAGTTTTAGGAAATGTTGTATATTGGTAGAAGAAGAAAACTTCTATGGAAAAAGCCTTAGATTTGAAAAAAGTCTTAGATTGAGTTTCCTGGGAAATAAACGCTGAGAAGGAGATTTGTATGCTGGAAATTTATTAAGGAGCGCCTCTGGATCACCCTTGTGGGGAGTGGGGAAGCAGGCTAGGGCCAGTGACTAAGGGAGGGGCAGAACTACTGCCATCACTTTAGTGGATGCTGACCTCTCAAGGAACTCTGAGCTGGCAGGGGATGGCCCCTGAGAGTTGTCCTGCTTTGAGCATGGAGCCTGGGCCTTTATGTCCCCCCCCACATCCTCCCTCAGTGACTAGCTGTTGGTGGTGGCTGCTGCGTGGGAGGCTATGACCCTGGGCTCTGAGGACAGTTGTGGGAGATTGACTAGGCTGAGAGCTGTCAGCTTTCAGGCAGCTGAGTCCTGGGGGGCATCTGGAAGCGTAGCTTGGCACCCACCCCTAGTTTTTTGGTAGGAGCAGCTCTGCATCTGAGAGTCCACTAATTTAGCATTTTAAATTAATTTATTGAGCTTTATTTTATCATTATTCCATTGTGGTTACATTGTTGCATTTCCTCTAAGAATCATCAGGTTGGCGGTGCAGTGCTGTCTGGCAGAGCCCTGCTTCAATGTTGTCTGTAGTCTGTTCTGTCCTTGATCTTCTCCCGTAGCTCACTGTTTTCACATCAAAGTTTTCATTCCACTGACTCTTCTTGTACACTCTTGAGTTTTTAAAAAAGTTCTCATTTGTCACAGAGTAACACAAAATGATATTTGAGCAAATATTATTTGTTCAGAGGGAAGTTAACAGGATTCAAAGTAAGTTACCAGAATTAGGGTGGTCTAGCCTAGAAAAGACTCAGGGAAGACAGATGTCTTCAATGGCTCTTTTGTGATTGTGAGAGATTTGTGCACAGAGAAGAATTATTGAGTTGCCTTCCAGGGTGGTGAGGGCTGCACTTCATGGGAATCGCAGGTGCATTTAGGTTGTTTACCAGCAGCAGTGTAAAGGGGCTTAGGAATTGTTGGTAATTGAATTAGATGACTTTTTATATTCTTCTCAACCTGGTTTTCTGCCTTTGTGGTGACGAGATAACTCAGTATTAGAAATTGAGTGAAAATGTAATTTAAAATGTCCTAGTAATATTGATGATGTAATTTTTATTAGGCCGGAGATAGAGAAATATATTATTGCATCCTTTTTTTTCTTTGTTTCCAAGCCAGGGTCTTTCTACTTACAAGGAGCTTTGTTCTCTGGCAAGTGATCTTAGTCAGCCAGATCTGGTGTATAAATTTATGAATTTAGCTAACCATCATGCAATGTGGAACTCTAGGAAGGTAAGTTACTATCACTGGACAGTTTTTATTTTTTACTTCCCTGCAAACCAAACATACTACATTGGCAGACAGTGGCAAATGATATGCAGTGCATTTTGTAAAAGTGTGTGTCTGATTAGAGAGACACAAGCCACCACATGGCAACTGTTATTGATCAGTAAAGCTGGGACACCCAATAAATCAGTCTGTCTTTAGGGACAAGTTTGGGAGGGAAAGTTTTCTGATCCTCACATATTTCATATGTTAATATTTTACTACAACAGATGCATGTGAGTCACTTCGTCTTCTTGTTATTATCTTTAGGGTGCTGCTTTTGGTTTTAACGTAATTGCTACCAGAGCTGGAGAACAGCTGGCTCCTTTTCTGCCTCAGTTAGTTCCTCGACTTTATCGTTATCAGTTTGATCCCAACCTTGGCATTCGACAGGCCATGACAAGTATTTGGAATGCATTGGTCACTGATAAATCCACGGCAAGTATCTGAATTCATGTATTAGGAAAATGCTGTAGCTCGTCTAAGGTCACGCACAGGATTTAAATCCAGTGCTCTTCTTCCTTTCTACATTGTATACTTATTTGTGTAAAGAAATAACTTTCTTTTATTCCATGCTTTCTTCCATCTTTAACAGTATCAAAGATGCTATGGTAACATTTATGGAAATCTCCAAAATGGAAACAGTCTGAATGTCCACAGGGTGGTTGGTTAAGGAAGTGATAGCACATTCACACAAATGGAATACTGAATGCTGATAGGTGCTATTGATGCACTGGACAGTGGGTCATAGTCCCACCTCCAAGGAATTCACTTAGCTGGGGAGAGAGATAAGGAAGCAGGCAGTTACCGTGTTGTTTCTCTCTTGGTTCCCTATCAATTTGGCTGTTCATCATGCTCTACCCCACTTGCAGATATTAAGATTTCTCAGAGCTTGCCTCTGAGTACCTTTTGCTCTCTCAGTTGACCCTGTAGCAGTTCCAGGGCATATAAATGTCATCTTTATTGTGATAGTTCCCAGTCTTACACTTCTGGTCCAGATGTGACTTGCATTAGACTTGCGTTCCAGACTTGCATATGTAACTGCCTGCTTGACATCTTCACTTGGATGTTGTTTCAAGGTACCATAAACTTAAGATTTCCAGAACAGAACTTAAAAGACAACCATCTCCTCCTGTTCTCCTCACTGTTCACCCATTTACCCAAGCCAGAAAACTTGTTGTCATCTTTGATTTTTGTCTTAATCTTAGCATTAACCCCAATTGAATTCAGTAGCACATTCTGTTGATTTTGCTTCTAAAGTATTCAATGAATGGACTCTCTTCTTCCTTTATACTTTCCTGATCAGCAGGTCATCATCGTCTTTCTCTTTGCCTTTCGTCATTTAATTATCTGCATAGCTACAAAAGTGCTTTTTTTAAAAATGCAAATTAGATTGTGCCATTTTGGGTTAAAATCCTTCAGTGGCTTCACAGTTCACTTTAAATAAATTCCATAAATTCTGAAAAGTCCCTGCACATGATGTGGCCCTTTCATACCCCTTTTGTCTGGTACTAGGTTGAGTGTGTTCCTATTCATGGCGGTCGGTATTTGAGGGTTCGGCTTTGAAGGCTCAGTGAGTTCTGTTTGCTCTGGGAGGGTATGTAGTACCTCTGTGTCAGCTAAGACTTAATAGGCCAGTGGGCTTTGTAGATCTGAGTTCAGGACACAGGCTTAAGGATCTCAAGATGTGAGTGTCATCTCTGTGAACCACAGATGTGGATGAGATCACCTGTGGAAGATGCTTAGCGAAGCAGACTTAGGAAGACATCAGTTTGTTACTTACCTCTCTGTCTTGGTTTTCTTGCATATAAGTGAGAATAACAAAACCTCTGCTATCCATAAGAGTGAAAGTAGAAAAGCTGTAAGTTCTGAGGGTCTCTCAATCATTGTAAAAACTGAGTCTACCATCAGTTTGTTGTTACTTAGCAAGTTGGTAAGTGTATATCAAAACAGAACAGAGGCTTAAAAGATATAAAACTCATCTTTCATTCTGAACAATCATGGGCCAGACACTGTGCAAGGCTTGGGGATACAAAGATGAGTGAGACCCAGTCCCTGCCCTCGAGGTCTCCAGTGTAGTGGAGCAGTGCAGTTATTGTATGGTCTGGTATGATGCATCGTCAAAAGGTGCTATGGGAACACAGAGGAGGGTACCCGGGCCAGTCTTCTTAGAGAAAGGGATGGCTAATTTGAATCTTGAGGGACAACCAACCAAGTAGGACGTGGAAGGGTATTGTGGGTAGAGGTATTAATAGTATGTGCCAAGGAATGGAGGTAAGACTGAACATGGTACCTTTGGGGCAGATGAGTCACAGCAGGCTTTGTGTGATGCCCAGGTGATTGGGCTTTATTCTCAGGCACCGAGGAAAATAAGAGTATCAAGTGTGCATTTTAGAATGATCATTCTGGCAGTTTATGGCAACCAAGGTGGGGAGAGATTTGTGGGCTGAGAGGCCCAAGAGAGACACTTAGATTGTTAAATTCAGAAACATGGTCATTGTGGTTAAGAGGCGAATAATTTGATTATTGATCGATTTTGCATTTTTAATTTTATCTTTTTGCTTTCATTAGGTGGATAAATATTTGAAAGAAATTCTTGAAGATTTGGTGAAGAACCTTACAAGCAATATGTGGCGAGTTCGAGAATCCAGGTACCATTTTGGGGGATATAAGACTTGTCAAATCAAATCGAATTTTTTTCATTCAAATTTGCAAGTTTTATACTTTGTACAAAAGGAATAAATTAAAACTACTAAAAAGCATATTCCTAGTTGCCTAAATTAGACAGTTATTTTTCATTATTTAAACTCTGGTCAATGGTTTTCCTAAGTTGTCTTAGTTTATATAAGTATGAAATAAAAGAAGCTGAAGATTACTTGTTAAATTGGTTGACACCAAGATATATTTACATACTGTTATGACTTTGTAGTGTAGCATTTATTTATATATACAAATTATATTTAATCCGTTCCTAATATGTGCATGGCAATGTACTAGGCCCTGGGAGTACACTGTTGAAGTAAAATACGATGTATCATCTCAAAGGGATTGTATTATAGTTGGGAGAAGCAAACATTTGATGGTTGTAAATGCCATACGTATGTGGTATATTTGAGGCACCAAGAGAACAATCATTACTGCCTTAGGGTCGGAGGGAGGGGTTAGGACTAGACTTGTAGGTGGAATCTATATTCTTGTTTGCTGTAAATGTTTCTTAGTAAAATATTGAGCTTTCTTGATCATTTGAAAGCAAACTGTTTATTTTCAGCTGTTTAGCTTTGAATGATTTATTGAGAGGAAGACCCTTAGATGACATCATTGATAAACTTCCAGAAATTTGGGAAACACTTTTTAGAGTGCAAGATGATATCAAGGTATTATAGAAATAAATCCTTATTTATTTATAGAATAACTTAAACTGGAATTGTTAAAATATATATGTTATACATGTCAAAATCCCATATCCAGACTATTTTAAGAGTTTCCCCTCAAAGTTTCAGTCTTAATATGTCTGTGAGGGTGAGGGGTTGAGTATCCTTAGATCTAAATTGAATTGAATTAGAAAAAAAGTGGCCACAGCCTGACTTTCTTTGAGTAGTGATCTCATGATGATATAGGATTAGGGACAAATAACAGTTTTGAAAAAATACATAGTATTTCTCCTTTAATCAGTTTCATAAATTGGATTAGTCATTCCCAAAAAATGTGACCAATTCTTTTGAATTTTTCCTGGGCAATCTAAATTACGGGTATTTTGATATCTTACCATTATATTAGGCCATCACTTTTGCCTTTCTTTTTGCTTTATCCACTAGAGATTTTTAAGTCTTTCATAATCCTCACATCTTTATGTATTTGCTTTTATAATACATTTAGTTTCTGAAGTGTTATACTTAATGTACCTCTGGACTCTTTAAATGATGAACTTAACATTAAAGCTTTCATTGACCCTGAAGAGCACATTACTCAGATCAAGCAACATCTGTCTTTTCTCTTATTGTTCCTATGTTTATATGTAAATCTACCTTTCATGTCTATGAGGTTGGCAAGCTGTTTGAAACTAAATAGCCAAATTTTTGTAAGGTCAAATAGGTTATACCTAATGTTTAAAAATTAATAATATGGCATTGCAACATGTTCCTTGATGGTCAGAGAACCTAATGAGACATTTTTTTTCAAGCTGACATTAAACGTTGATTTTTCACTATTCTATGTAGGGTCTGAGGCAGTTAAATTACAAATTGTAGGGTAGATGATAATGAAACTCTCTAACTTGTATGATGTCACACTTTTCTCATTTTTAGGAATCTGTACGAAAAGCAGCAGAACTAGCTCTGAAAACTCTGAGCAAGGTGAAAACTCTTGTCTTTCATTGGGGGCTGGAGTGGGGCTGGTTTCTATGTGAGCATGACAATAATGATTTATTTTTTGTCATATGAAATGACATTTAGTTGCAGTGTAATTGCCTTCATGTTATGGTTCACTACTCTTACAATGAATGAGAAAGTGGGTGCCGTAACACTGGAATGCTCGTGTCTCTAACAGAGTTATACCTCTTGTCTCTTTAAATGATGAACTTAACATGAAACATTCACTTGACCCTAAGGAGCACATTATTCACTTAGATCAAGAAACATCTGCCTTTTCTCTTACTATTGCTGTGTTTCTGTATAAATCTGCCTTTCCTGTCTATGAGGTTGGCAAGCTTTTCAAAATTAGTCTCATAGTTGAACTTGATTTTGTGATATACCAAGGACTTTTACATTCTAGTTGCACAAACCTCGCCATAGGTCACATTGTTAGTAGTAAAACTAGGTTTTAAATCTAGATGTTTCTCATTCCAGATTGTTCTTGACCACTATATTGTGCTGCAACGCCAAATTGTTGTTGATGATGATGATATTTTAAACCTTCTTTAAAGTGCTTATACGTTTTCACATTTCATCTTCAACTGTTTTGTTCTACGTTTCAAAAATTAGAAGACCAAAGCTTAGAGAGTAAAATGCCTGTTTACTCCAAATTTTCTATTTAGTTATTGGCAGACCTAGGACTTAATCCCAGGTCGCATTCCTCTGTCTCTCCCTATAGTGTCATAGGAAATAGGGTCACTTACTCTTTTCTATGGATATGTGAAGTAGAAAGTCTTTTGTCAGATGAGTGCTTTATTGAATGAGAGGTCAGTTTCACTAATGTCCATGCTCTTTGTATGTGAGGTTTGTGTGAAAATGTGTGACCCTGCCAAAGGAGCAGCCGGCCAGAGAACCATCGCTGTCCTTCTGCCTTGCCTTCTGGACAAAGGAATGATGAGTCCTGTGACGGAAGTTCGAGCCCTCAGGTGTGGATCAGTTGATGAAATGAATGTATTGAATTTGCTCAGTTCCTAGCCATTGAGGAGAAACTGTGTTTCCTTCAAGGTTGGATTCTTGAAAATATAGAGAAAGAAGTTGAGGAGAATCCGTTGAGGTGACCTTGGGTCATCTGTAAAAAGCTGTGAGTCAGAATGTTTTTGCAGAAACATCCTCATGGGACCTTGTTTTTGCCCAGCATTCTGAGTTCATTGTGTTACTCTATTGTCATCAGCTGCTGCTTCCAGCAGCACATTTTCTTATGCCACAGGTCCTTAGGAGCTTGCTTGCTGGTTATAACACTTAGTAATACTATTTCACAGATTACTGTATTTAAGATAAGATACCATCTGCAACAATGAAATATTCAAAAAATATATGTATACTTTTAGATATATGTGGCTATTTTAAGTTAAAATCAAAACACACAAATTCTAGTTTGTGTGCTTTTTTGTTTCTAAACTAGAATGCTGTCTAGGAACTTTATCTGTTCCATTTTTATTTCACTCTTAAAACTAGAACAAAGTAATAATATTAACAGTATTTCATGGTAGCTAGGTAGTTGATTAGGGAAGATTCTTTTTGGAAGAACTCATTAACAAATGCAAAGGCATGATATGATTAGGATATCACTGTTTTATTGTCCTCAGCAAAATAATCTAAGTAGTGATCATTAGTTACCCCTAAATCCACTGGTGAATGGCTGGTGGGAACTTTGTAATGGTTCACACCACCCAAACCTGAAGCCGTGGCTCACTCCTGACCGCACAGAGAGACAGCCAGACGTTACGTGCATCCTGATGTGATGGACTAGGACACATACGGCACTGCTTATGAAGGATTCTTGTTTTTTTAAAAAAATTGAAACTGAACTCGATTTAGCCTCGGATCTATACAGGGGACAGGGGAACATGTTAAATGACATGACTGGAATCCAATCAATGAGGACAAATAAGTAAAAAAAAAGAGAAGGATGGGGACTGTTAAAGATTTAAGAAATGCAGTAAATTGTAATGTATGGCTGAACTCTCCGGGTTCTGATTCAAACAAACCAACTCTTTAAGAAATTTATGAAACAATAAGGGAAATTGGGCATTGGATATTAAAAGTATTTTTAAAGTGTGTGAAAATAGTATTATAAGAGTTTTTGTCTCTTAGAGGTACATAGTGAAATGTAGTTATGGGTTGCTTCCAAATACAGTCATGTGTCACTTAATGACAGGGATATGTTCTTAGAAATGTGTTAGATGATGTCATTGTGTGAACATCGTAGATGGTATTTCCACAGACCTAGATGGTATAGCCTACTACACACCTAGGCTAGATGGTATAGCCTGTTGCTCCTAGGCTGCAAACCTGTACAACATGTTACTGTACTGACTACTGTAGGCAGTTGCAACACAATGGTAAGTATTTGTGTATCTTAACATATCTAAATGTAGAAAAGGTAATGCATTGTGCTATGATGTTACAGTGGCTATGATGTCACTAGGTGATAAGAATTTTTCAGCTCCATTTAGGCATACTTTATTGTGCTTTGCAGTTGGTGCATTTTTATAGTTTGAAGGTTTGTGGCAACACTGTGTTAAGCAAGTCTAACTGTGCAATTTTACCGACAACATGTGCTCACTTTGTCTCTTTTTGTCACATTTTGGTAATTCTTGGCAATATTTCAAACTTTTTCATTATTATATCTGTTACGGTGATCTGTGATCAGTGATCTTTGATGTTACTATTGTAACATATTGTGGTGCCATAAACTGCACCTATACGACGGCAAACTTGATTGATAAATGTGTGTGTTCTGACGACTCCACCATCTAACCGTTCTCCCGTCTCTTTCTCTGTCCTTGGTCATCCCTGTTCCCTGAGACATGCAGTATTGAAATTAGGCCAGTTAATAACCTTGTAGTGGCTTCTAAGTGTCCAGGTGAAAGGAAGAGTCACATGTCTTTTACTTTAAATCAAAGCAAGAAATGATTAAGCTTAGTGAGGAAGGCATGTCAAAAGCCAGAGTAGGCTAAAAACTAGGCCTCTTGTGCAAAACAGCTAGCCAAGTTGTGAATGCAAAGGAAAAGTTCTTGAAGGAAGCTAAAAGTGCTACTCAAGTGAACAGATGAATGATAAGAAAGTGAAACAGCCTTATTGCTGACATGGAGAAAGTTTTAGTGGTCTGGATAAAAGATCAGCCAGCACAACATTTCCTTAAGCCAAACCATAATCCAGAGCAAGCCCTATCTTTAATTTTGTGAAGGCTGAGAGAGATGTCGAAGCTGCAGAAGAAAGGTTTGAAGCTAGTAGAGGTTGGTTAATGAGGTTTTAAGGAAAGAAACCATCACCATAACATAAAAGTGCAAGGTGAAACAGCAAGTGCTATTGTAGAAGCTACAGCAAGTCATCCAGAAGGTCTAGCAAGATAATTGATGAAGATAGCTACACTGAGCAGATTTTACATGTAGATGAAACAGCCTTATTTTGAAAGAGATGCTGTCTAGGACTTTCGTAGCTAGAGAAAAGTCAATGCCTGGCTTCAAATCTTCAGAGGACGGCTAATGTAGCTGGTTACTTTAGGTTGAAGCCAGTGCTCATTTGCCATTCTGAAAATCCTAGAGCCTTTAAGAATTGTGCTAAATCTACTCTACCTCTGCTCTATAGATGGAACAACAAAGCCCAGATGACAGCACATCTGTTTATATCATGGTTTACTGAATATTTTAAGCCCATTGTTGAAACTACTGCTCAGAAAAAAAGATTTCTTTCAGAATACGAATACTTGTTAACAGTACACCTGCTCATGCAAGAGCTCTGTTGGGGATGTACAAGAAGAAGAATGTTGTTTTCCTGCCTGTTAATGCAGCATCCATTCTGCAGCCCATGGATCAAGGAGTCATTTTGACTTTCAAGTCTTATTATTTAAAAAGTACATTTTGTAAGGCTAGAGCTGCTATAGATAGTGATTCCTCTGACGGATCTGTGCAAAGTCAGTTGAAAACCTTCTGGAAAGGATTCAACATTCTAGATGCCATTAAGAACATTCCTGATTCATGGGAGGAGGTCAAAATATCAACATTAACAGGAATTGGGAAGAAGTTGATTCCAGCCCTCATGGATGACTTTGAGGAGCTCAAGACTTTAGTGGAAGAAGTACATAACTGCAGATTTGGTGGAACTAGCAAGAGAACTAGAATTGCAAGGGGAGTCCAAAGATGTGGCTGAATTGCTGCAATGTCAGTGATAGAACTTGATTGCTTGAGGAGTTGCTTTTTTGGATGAGTAAAGAAAGTGATTTCTTGAGATGGAATTTACTTTCGTTGAAGATGTTGTGACTTTTTCGAAATGACAACAAAGCATTTGGACTCCATAAACAGCGATAAAGCAGCAGGAGGGTATGAGAGGATCGACTCCAATTTTGAAAGACGTTCTATAGTGGGTAAAATGGTATCACACTGCATCACCTGCTACAGAGAATCTTTGGTAAAAAGAAGAGTCCATTAATGTGGCAAACATCGTTGCTTTCTTATTTTAAGAAATTGCCACAGGCATCCCAACCTTCGGTATCCACCACCTTGATCAGTTGGCAGCCATCAACATTGAAGCAAGACCTTCCACCAGCAAAAAGATAATGATTTGCTGAAGGTTCAGATCATCATTAGCATTTTTTTTTAGCATTAAAATGTATGTTGTTTTAACTTGAGTCAGAGTTTCTGTCACCCCAGCTAGAGTGCAGTGGCATCATCATAGTTCACTACAACCTCAAACTCCTGGGCTCAAGCAATCCTCCTGCCTCAGCCTCCCGAGTAGCTGGGACTACAGGTGTGTGCCACGACGCCCAACTAATTTTTCTAGTTTTAGCAGAGAGGGGGTCTTGCTCTTGTTCAGGCTGATCTCAGCGCCTGAGCTCAAGCGATCCTCCCACCTCAGCCTCCCAGAGGCTTACAAGAGTGAGCCGTCATGCCTGGCCTAAAATATTTTTAAATTAAGATACGTACCTTTTTTTTATTCTTAGACATAATGCTATTACACACTTACTAGACTGCAGGATGGTGTATACAAAACTTTTATATGCACTGAAAAACCAAAAAAAATTTGTGTGACTTGCCAAAATGAAACCTATAGTATCTCCAAGGTATGCCTCTATAATCTTTGGGGACCACCATTGTACATGTGGTCTGTTGTTGGCCAAAATGTTGCTGTGTGGCACATGACTATAATACAATGGCGGGGGAAAAAAGTGTGCTTGTATGTATGGAGCAGGTGTAAATGAAATAAAATTGGTCAAATGTTGCTAACTGTTGAACTGGATGGAGAAAATAGAGAATTTCATTTATGGTTCTATTTTCATATGTGCTTGAAGTGTCTATAATAAAAAGTAAAAAAAAAAAAAAAAAAAAAATAATTCCCAGACCAGGCTCTATAAGCATGTGAGTATGTGCTCGAATGCAATAAACTGTAGAACATCTTCATTGTTAGATTTGTAGGCCTTCTTAGTTTTGTTAAAAGGACTCAGGAGTTGTGTTCTGTGTGTTTGTAGCATTAACACCCTTGTGAAGATCAGCAAAAGTGCAGGAGCCATGTTGAAACCACATGCACCAAAACTCATCCCAGCTTTGTTGGAGTCCTTAAGTGTATTGGAGCCCCAAGTTCTCAATTACTTGAGCCTCCGGGCTACAGAGCAAGAAAAGGTGAGTTGATAGTATAGACATATTGGTAACTATCATGAGGGAAGAACCCCGTTAAGATACTGAGGTCCCTTTGAATAATCCTTCCAGTGTTCTTAGACAAAGTCCATGGCTTGAATGATAATTGTTACAAGAATGTCCCGTGACCACATGTGGTATTTAATTTTTTTGTGAAGGGAGGTTGTTAGCTCAAACACAGTCTTGTGAATCAGATGAAAGCTGCCACTTCCAAAAAATGCATTGACATTAGTTTGACACAGTTTTTTTTTTTTTTTTTGAGACAGAGTCTTACTCTTTTTCCTGGGCTAGAGTGAGTGCCGTGGCGTCAGCCTAGCTCACAGCAACCTCACACTCCTGGGCTCAAGTGATCCTTCTGCCTCAGCCTCCCGAGTGGCTGGGACTACAGGCATGTGCCACCATGCCCGGCTAATTTTTTTTTTTTCCTATGTATTTTTAGTTGGCTGATTAATTTCTTTCTAATTTTAGTAGAGGCGGGGTCTCGCTCTTGCTCAGGCTGGTCTCGAACTCCTGAGCTCAAACAATCCGCCCGCCTCGGCCTCCCAGAGTGCTAGGATTACAGGCATGAACCACCGCACCTGGCCAGTTTGACACAGTTTTTTGTACATGTTTATTCTTTTCAGGGTTGGGTCTACACCTTCAGAGTCCTTCTGTGGACTCCCCTGCCCTACAAGTAAAGAAGATTTACACCTAGACTTTGACATAGTCCAAAATTCTTCTGCTTTTCAGATATACTCTAGTCACCTAGTCTGTGATTAGTCATTTTATAAAAATTGCAGATGAAACATCTATTATGCAAAATTAAACCAATACAGAAGGGTAGAAAGTAATCCCCTAGGGGGTCGCCTCTCCCCATCACCACAGTATATTTCCTTGAAAAGTACCCACTGTCAATAGTTTCCTGTGCCTTTTTTCAAATTCTTTTGTAGTCATAGGCTACAAAACCAAGCAAACATACTAATTTTAAAATAGTAGAACATTGTTCTGCAACTTGTTTTTTTTAATAGTAATATCTATAGTAGACATATTTTATTCTTTTTTAATGCATGTATAGTATTCTGCAGTGAGGTGATTTTGAATTTTTGTAGGAGAGGTTTTGCAACATCAAAGGTTGTGAATGTTCTTTTTTCTCTACACCTCTGCCAACATTGAATAACATCAATCTGATAAGCGAAAATTTCATTGTTCTAGTTAGCACCTTCCTTTTCCTCTAATGTTGTCTGTTGTCTTTGCATATTATATTAGCCATTTATATTTTTCTGTGAATTGTATTTCTATACCATGCCTGTGTTTCTATTTGGCTGTTTAATTTTTTTACATTTGTCTTTGTTTATTAGTACTATTAAACCTCTGTCATATATAATGTGTTTTTTTTCAGTTCACCGTTTGATTTTTAACTTGCCTAAACTTTTCTAATAACTTACTTTCTTTCCCTTTGCCTTGATGTTGCTATTTCTTCTCCATTCATCATGCTTTCCTCTTTGAGCAGTAGACTTGCCTCCTTCCTGGGTGCTCATAGGATATTTACTAAGAATTAGGAGATATAAGTTCTGGTCCAAACTTTGTAGTCATAGGCAAGTCACTCTTGTATGCCTTATTTTTCTGCTTTATTATGTCTAGATAGTTAACCTCTACTTCAGCATAGTTGTTAGACTCAAAAACCATTGTAGGTGTGAAGGCTCATTACAAAGGTAAAGCTCTAAATATGTAAAAATTTTTTACTACTTAGACACAATTGTTTAAAACCTTACGAATTTGTTTAGTCAATTCCTTTGTTTAGTGGATGGAGAACGTGAGACTCAGCAAGGGAGGATGACTTGCTCAGAGCCATACTGTATTAATTTCTATTGTATTATCTCAATTTCTTACTTGTAGTGAGATGCTCCTTTTCCTGGTAAATTATTAAGTGCAGGTTAAAAGACATTAGAGTTAAACTTATGTTTGCTTTTGTTATATATACACATTGTTTTTTAACAGTTGTTTAGTTTGAAAGTAAAGCCCTTTCATGGGATTGTTTGTGGGTTATTCCTAATTACTGAATGTCCGGAGTGACTTGAATTTGTGTTCTTCAGGCTGCGATGGATAGTGCTCGACTCAGTGCTGCCAAATCCTCTCCCATGATGGAAACAATCAACATGGTGAGTGTCTAAATAATAAAGAGCAAGTTTGTTTACTTCCTAAAAGAGTAATTCTTCAAAGTCTTCAGGCTGCATTAAATGAAGTAGAGACTTAAGGGATGAGTTGAGCAGTTATTGTGACTCCAGTTTTTTTTTTATTATTAGTATAGTTCTTTTTTCTTCTGTTCCTAGAGGGAATGATTTTCCAAATACTAGAATCAGTCCAAATTTCTGTTACAAGGGACAACAACATATTAAAAGATCTCTCTATAAATTTACATCTGTATGTCTTTGGTATGCCTATTTAGAAAGGTCCAGAGTTTCACCCCTGCCTGAGAGGTACCTTTGGGAGGAACTAGGGGGAGGTATAAGCTGGAGGTATTTAGTGAGGTAGGCAACATAAAAGGTAGGCGAAGAGAATTGAGCAATGTTGATATATTGTTTCAGTCCTAGGAGAGAATTTGAAGTAGAGATCTGCTTGGCACTCTGAGGTTCTGATTTCTAAAGTTCCTGGAGTCTGGATAAAGTCACTGTGCTGTGCATACCCTGTAGTGGTTAACTAAGATTGTGAGCTACTTACTAAGTTGATCACAAAGCTGGAGAAGAGAAGTAGCTATTTTATAGTGCCTACTGGAGGACTGTTACCAGAATTTGGTGTAAGCATGTTATATCTTAGTTGGATTATTTGGGGGGAAAATAAGTTGAAAGAAATAGGAACAGTTAACGAATACCATTTAGTTATGTTCATTAATGCTAGAATATATGTTGTTGCATTTTCAAAAATAAAGACCAGCAAATTATAGGAGAATTCATCTAAGAAGTTGACTTATTGGAGGTGGTTTGGTAGGGTAGGCTCACTGAAGAATATCAATTTTAGTCTAGGTTTTTCTGATACCAAACGTGGATTGATAGAGGAAGTAGGCCTAGAGAGGTCCTTTATTCTTGGGTAATTATTATTTTCTGCTTTAGTAAATTGATGTTTTTCTTTTCTTTTTTTCTTAAGGGACAGGGTCTCACTCTGTCACCTAGGCTGGACTACAGTAGCACAATCATAGCTCACTGTAAACTTGAACTTCCAGGCTCAAGTGCTCCTCCTGCTTCAGCCTCCTGAGTAGCTAGGACTGCAAGCTTACGCCACCACACCTGGCTAATTTTTTCTAATTTTTTGTAGAGATGGGGTCTGGCTATGTTGCTTAGGCTGGTCTCAAAGTCCTGGGCTCAAGGAATCCTTCTGCCTCAACCTCCCAAAGTGCTGGGATTACAGGCATGAGCCACCATGGCTGGCTTGTTTTGTTTTTATTGTTGAATCACTGATGAATGATTTTTCTGTTTGTAGTATAATGGTGGTTTTAATATTGAAATCAGAGCAAAATCATAGGATTTTCAACTTGATGTCACATCCAGTGGGTACATATTTGACATAGACAGTTTTTAATTGGATATGGTACTGACTTAATTACTTGCTAAGCTTTACCTTTATATTTATTCTTTTTCAAAAGTGCCTGCAATATCTTGATGTGTCGGTGCTGGGTGAGCTAGTTCCTAGATTGTGTGAACTGATCAGAAGTGGTGTAGGTCTTGGAACTAAGGTAAGTAGTGTATTTTTCACAAGAGGAAGGATGCATCTTCATTAGTTTGGCCACAAAAATGTAACAGCTGTCATGTTTAAAATTCATATTTTATCACAAAACCTAATATTATTAATATTATATGTTAACCATTTTGTTTCTGTGGTTGCACTGATAACTGAAAACATATGACTGATTCAGAAAATAAAGTAAACGTGTTCCAGTAAATATTGTCTTACCTATTTAGTGGAATCATTTCTGTTCCCTGTTGCCATGTACATGCCTTCTGTGTTCTTGTTCATTATCAGTTCATGGAAATGCTCATCCAGTTATCAGGATATGATTGTTTTAGGAGGTGATTAGCATTTCTCACAGTGGGGCCAGCAGGTATTTGGATAAAAAAAAATCTTCCTTTTCAAGATCTTTCAAGGATCAGATACCACCCAGTACCCTCTTTAAAACAAATGACTCACATTTTTTTTCTTGTGACAAAATTAACACTTGCTTATGTTTTAAAATTTTAGCATTTGTAGATCGGAAGAAAGTTAAAAATTGTCCATAATTTTACCATGCAGAGTTAACTGGTGTTAATATTTTGGAGTGTTTCCTCTGGTTTCTTTTTAGTGCATGTATCTTGTACAATGTCTTCTATAAAGTCTGTATGATACTCTATTGTATGGATGTAACATTATTTTAATCCAAAGAACGTCTGACTTATTGTTAGTTTTTTTTTTTTTTAAATATTAAACAAAGTACTGTGATGACTGTCTTTGGACACATCTGAAGCCACTTCCTTAGGTTAAATTTCTAGAAATGGAAATGTTAGCACAATGACAGATAAGACAACATAAATTGCTTTCCCAGGAAATTGTACCAATCTTCTTTCTTTTTCATGGTGTCCAAGATCACCCTTCTTCCTGCTATAGGTCTTGGAAAAAAATCTTTGCATTACTGTTATAGTTTGAAATAAGAGTTTTCCTTTTTTTAGATTGAATCCTGGAGGGGCTATTAGGCTTCATGTATTTTATGTTGTTAAATCTTTTGACACCTAAAACAAATGGTTTGGTAGAACATCGTGACCATCTAGTTTAGACTTTTGCCTTTGTAACCCATAGGGCGGCTGTGCCAGTGTCATCGTGTCATTAACTACTCAGTGTCCTCAGGACCTAACACCTTACTCAGGTGAGTGTGTCAAATGATGTGTGGTGATATTTTCACATGGCTGTGTCTTGTGTACAGAATTTTAAAAGGGAAAATAATTATTCAGACATGCTTGGGATGCTGTATGCTTTTTCTCCCCTCAGCCCCTCCCCCCCCAATTTCTTTCTCTGTAGGGTTTATCAAGTTTAGCAAGTTTTTACTGTTTTATGAGGATTTGATTATTTCTTTGTGGAATGAGGAAATAAAAGTATCTGCCATTCTGTAGGACTTGTTCACCATTTATAGCTAATCTTACATCAGCTATAGAAAAATTACATTTTTCTCTTCTTAGATTGCTTCTAGAAGAGGTTAATGAACTTTATGTACCTGGCTCTGATTTTGCAACTTTTCCCATGGTATTCTAGACACAGTGTAATTTTTAATTTTATATCAGGCAAAGGGAAGCAAATGGATAGTACACATACAACATTCAAGGGATCTAAACTACTATGGAGTAAATCAGATGTTAATTACAGGATTATGTTTGTTTTCATCCTGGAAACAGAGCAGAATATTTAGTCAACTAAATATCAGATATTTTTCCCTTTATTTCTGGTAGGTAAACTTATGAGTGCTTTGCTTAGCGGCCTGACAGATCGGAACAGTGTGATTCAGAAATCCTGTGCATTTGCCATGGGCCATTTAGTTCGGGTGAGTTGAATTCCTTATTTAGTTAAGTAAAGCTCTGATAATTACAAAGAAATGACTAAGATTGTTTGTTTTTCAGACCTCACGGGATAGTAGCACTGAAAAACTTCTGCAGAAGCTCAGTGGCTGGTATATGGAGAAAGAAGGTACCTTCTCCCCCCTATTTTCTGTCATTTTTAATTTAAATGTTAACAAACTAATAAAACAACAAAAATTAGTTCTTACCCTCCATGATTTTATGTGCTTTGCTAGAAATACTTCTAATTGATTTTACCTGTTTATTTGTTTTGCTGTGATACAAGTTGAGCAATAGTTTATTTAAATTGATTACCCTTAAAAACAATAAATATCATAAAGATTTTGGTTTCTTCTGCTTTTTTCAGAGCCCATCTACAAGACCTCCTGTGCTTTGACTATTCATGCTATTGGACGCTACAGCCCTGACGTATTAAAGAACCATGCCAAAGAAGTCTTGCCTTTGGCATTTTTAGGCATGCACGAAATTGCTGATGAGGAGAAATCTGAAAAAGAAGAATGTAACTTATGGACTGAAGTGTGGCAGGAAAATGTACCTGGTTAGTAAATGGTACCTGTGAATTAAACCTGCTTCTTAGGAACCACAGCTAGAATTTTTTACTTTCTTCATAAATTCCTCTATAGTTACTTTCCGAGGACCTTAACAACATGCATCCCATTTAATTTTAAGCCTATCCAAATTGCTCAGTTCTCAAGGTTGACGCTCAGAGCTCTTCCTCTTTGTTTATCACTGCCCATGTGAGAGAATATAAACTCTTTCCAAGCAAAGTAGAGCTTTACATTTTCAGTTGAGAGTGTAATTGTGGTTTTATGTTGCCTTAGCGTATTATTTTAGAATAGTGTTTTTTCACCTTGACACATATTAATGGATGATGACCATTTCTGTGACACCCGCCTATAGGCACATCGAAGTTCATAAAGTCCTACCATTGTAAAAATAAGCCACACCACCACATACTTTGAGAGAGTGGAGTCTTTTAACAGTTGAGAACCACTGCTTTAGACTGATGGACGCTGACTTTTTTCAGACTTAGAAAAGTCAGTTAATTTTTCTTTCCACTTAAAAGTTGTTTTAATTTTGCTTTTTATAATCTAGGTTCCTTTGGTGGCATTCGATTATACCTACAGGAGTTGATTACCATTACCCAGAGGGCTTTACAGTCTCAGTCCTGGAAAATGAAAGCCCAGGGTGCAATTGCCATGGCATCAATTGCAAAACAAACAAGTTCTCTAGTCCCTCCATATCTAGGAATGATACTGACTGCGTTGTTACAAGGCCTGGCTGGAAGAACGTGGGCAGGAAAGGTAAAGAAACCATTCATGCCCAGTTAAATTTAAGGTATCCTTAAGAGATTCCAACTTCATCTTTCATTTTCTGTTAAAATAAGAAACTGGTTTTTTGTGACTTCAGATGAATTGTTTTTGCTAACCAGATTTCCTAGCCATTGGGAAGCTTTGGGTAAATTTTGCCTGATTAACTGTGATATTTCATCTCAATGTATAACCCACATGTCCTTGGATAATGCACAGTAATGCTGGAGATTGATATATTTATCATCTTCAGCCTTCCAAGTTATGTCTTAAACCAAGTTGTCACCATTTTGTGCCTGTTGACCTCATGAACAGATCAGGATTGGGCATATGTGAAATTGAGTAGCAAGATGAGCTGCTTCTAAACCTGGGCCTGAAGATGCCCATCTTTGGGGCCTGTGAATTATTAACAGTCATTATTTACACAAGGGCTATAGTAGGGTACTTACAGTGAACACTCAGTGGGGAACATGAGATTGTGGCAACGATTGTATATTCAGTCATGTAAAATTATTGTACAGTTCAATAGTGGCCCATGCAGTACCGATGAAGTGTAGTACCTGACTAGGAGTCAGACCTAGTTCTAATTCTGTGGTCGACATTCCTGTCTGTGTGACCAAATCAGTGTCAAATCAGTTCTCTAGGCCTTTATGAAATGGAGATGAAGATAATTATCCTGCGTCTGTGGTTTGGAGTAAAACTCGGTGGATGTGCTTATTAAACGGTACAGTGCATTAAAGATAAGGTGACTCTTGTTAATTTTTGTTGTCGTGGTTATTCAATATTCCTGTGGTAATTGTAGTCATAGTGTAGAGTGTAAATGACGTGTTTCGGCTTAATAATATTCCCTCATCTTTCCCCCCTTAGGAAGAACTATTGAAAGCCATTGCCTGTGTGGTGACAGCTTGCAGGTAAATGTTCTTTCATGAAGATGCCATTTCTGCAGCTGAATCTGAGCAGCAGCCTTTATTAACTGTTCTGGTGCTTTTGTATGGATCCTGTAGCGCAGAGCTGGAAAAGTCTGTCCCCCATCAACCCAGCACAAACGAGATTCTGCAAGCTGTTCTGAAGGAGTGTTGCAAAGAGAATCTCAAATACAAGATTATAGCCATCAGCTGTGCAGCCGATGTCTTGAAGGCCACCAAAGAAGACAGATTCCAGGAGTTTTCTGACATTGTTATACCTCTTATTAAGAAGGTAATGACCACCTATATCCTCTTGGGTCTAGTTTATACTTTAAAAAAAAAAATTTTTTTTTTTTCCTGTGCTCTAATTGCATGTTTTATATATTAGTTTTATTGCAGGTAGCAGAAAAATTCCAAAATATCACGCTTCAAACATGATAGAGGTTCGTCTGTCACATAGTAGTTGGGAGCCTCACAAAGCTTTCAGGGATGTCAGCTCTTTGCAGCTCTCAGCACTGCCACGTCTAGACTGTGGTCATTGTTCTCAGGGTCCGTAGTGTATCTGTGTTCCAGGCAGGCCTGGCAGAGGAGATGAAGCAGGGATGAAAGATCATGTGGGCCTGTCAGTTTTCTCTTCCGGAGAGTTCCTGGAAACTGCTACACAGCACTTCACTTACATTCATCTCATTGGCAAGTGCTTAGTTACATAGCTGTGTCTGGCAGCAGATGAAGCTGGGAAAGGGAGTCTTCATTCTGGGTGTCCATTTGCCCTCCATGGCAGGTAGAAGGGGAGAGTAGATTCTGTAGTGAATGAACAGTTTCTGTCATAGTAAGCTTTGCCTCGGAAGCATCTGCAGAAGCCACCCCCACATCCTAGGGCGAAGGAGCTCAATGTACCACGTGCATTGCCTCTGCCATATACTGGGGGACTTTGGTTAAAAAAAAAAAAAGAATTTGATTTTGGAAAATGGAGAACTCATTTTTAAAGTTTGAGTTCTGGTTCATAGAAAGAGGGGTATGGTTTACCTATTTATTTGTGAAATGAATTATTTTAAATAGCATTCTTCTTGTGTTGCTGCTAATGTGCAGTTTTCTTTCAGTAATAAGGCTGTTTATATAATTTCTGTTACATACATAATGGTAGTGTATGAAATTGGGAGACTTGTGTTTTCAGTTGATTTTGTCACCAGCTAGCTGGACCAGTTATTTCCCTTGGCCTCTGTCTATCAAGGAAGAGTTTGGATTTAGATCATTGCCGAGTTCCTTCCATCTTCAATTCTGATTGTAATGTCCTCTTATGTTCTGCTCAAAATATTACATATACAGTATTTTTTGTTTTGCTTTTGTTTTTACAGATTCCTTTAAAGTATTTCCCAAATTTATTTAGAGGTATAATATTCCTGTTACAAATTCTTGTTACCAATGGGAAATCTTATGGTAGAGAATTTAGCATTTAATTCTTGCTTAATATCTCCTGCTCTGGTACCAGATTGCTTTAATAGTATACCTGTAACTTTAAAGAATAAAATATTAAAGTTTGCCTTCCTTTTCTTGATATATCCTAGAACTCACTTGAAAGCACTGGGGTCCAGACAACCAAAAATGAAGATGAGAATGATAAGGAAAAGGAGCTACAGCTGGAATCTCTGCTGAGTGCCTTTGAAAGCCTGGGCAAAGCCTGGCCCCGCAACGTGGAGACTCAACGTAAGCCCCAGAAACTACGTTTGAAGAAATGCTGTGATCAGAGGTTACTTAATGAGAGCAGAGATTTTCTGTATGACAAATTATAGTTACTGTTTCTTGTAGAGTGTCATTAATTAATAGTGAGAATTATCCAATAGAAATTTTACTTCTACGTGAGCATATAATCTCATTGATCATTGTATTACTTTACTAGGGCTGCTGTAAAAAAACTATCACAAGTTGGGTGGCTTAAACGACCAATTTATTTCTCTCAGTTCTGGAGAGTAGGAGTCCAAGATCAAGGTGTTGGCAGTGTTGGTTTCTTCTGAGACTTTTCTCCTTAGCTTATGAATGGCCATCTTCACCCTGTGTCTTTACACGGTCTTTTTTCTGTGTCTCTGGGTCCTAATCGCCTATTCTTATAAGGACACCTGTCAGATTAGGGCCTACCCATATGACCCTTTCTGATATACTTACAGGCCGAGGTACTGCTGGTTAGGATTTCAACATATGAATTTTGTGGGACATGGTTCAGCCCATAACAATCATGATATATTTTATGGAGATATAAAGATTTCTGTTACTCTTCTTTATGATCACAGCTCTATTCTGAGGAATCTACAAAATTTATTAGTGGGGTCTCTTCATCTCAAAATTAATGGCCTTCCTACCAATTCTTCAGTAAGCAAGCGAAATCTCTGTTTCACTGAGAAACTCGTGACTGTTTAGAAGATGTTCAGAATTGGACATGTATTTCTAAAGGATTAAATACAAACAGTGAACCTTGTTGGAGTAGGTTGCAATTAATTTGGAGTTCTTTGACAGGGCCTTAACCTTGGGGCAATACTATTTTAAAGTTGCCTCGTGTTGATTCTACAGTGCATCCTGCTGAAAATCTCAATATTCTTGAATGTTACAAAAAGTGTTGTTGATTATAGGTGATTGGATATATCTAAAATCAGACTTAAGGTTTTCTTTGAGTTCTATCATTCTTTGTATGAATTTATATATTTGCTGTGTTATAGGAAGGATTTCCCGAAAGATACAAATTTGTAAGTGAGGCTGTAGTGGAATTCCTCTTATTTGACATCATTGAGACTATTAACTTTTCCTTGATAGGTAGAGAAAGTAGGGAATTACATAAAAAAGATGATGCAAATACACAGCAGTTTATTTTATAATATAAGATATGGAAATGTACATTTATTTGCCAGTTGCCGAGCACAGAGCCAAGGCCTTTTTGAGAATTTAACTGTTACACATTAACTTGTCATAGATATCTTATAATGTACAATGTACAATTTCTGGGTTTTGCTTCTTTAAAATAGAGAAGGAAATTTCAAGCTTTTATGAAGCAATCCAAGTGCAGAATTCCAGCCTTTTACCTCCTCCCCCCATCTTTACATGTGTTTGAGCTCGACTAAATTCTACAACATTTAAAAATAACTCCTTTGTTGAGTTTTCTACTCCTGATTCATTTGTTGGCATAATATTAATTACATAATTATAAGAAAAATTGAGTTGGCATAATAGTTTTGTGATAAAGCCCTGTTGACTCCTGGTAAACCTACACTTTGCAAAAGGTTATGAGTGTCTAGAGAGGAGCTCCTGGCTTCCAGAGTTCTGCTTTCTTTGGCTGTCATTCAGGAAGTTTTAAAGGGGAAGGGGAGTGTAGTTAAAGTGCTGTTTCAGTTCCATGGAGGATGAGATGCCTTGAAAATGAGCATTTTATAAACAGTTATGTTGCACCTTTGTGGGGACAGCATCTGATTAAGGAAATGTGTTTGGGAATTTGGGTGCAAAAGTGACACTCAGGTTTTTTTTGGAAATTCATGGCTTTAATTAATTTATTTATCTTCTCTCTCATTCCTATTTTTCTCTACCTTTTCCTCCCTTGTCTGTCCGTCTGTCTCTCTCTTGCTCTCTCTGTCTGTCCCTCATTTGCTCTGTCTCTTGCTCCCTCGCACTGTTTCTCCTGCTCTATCCCACTTGGTCCTTTTTTCCCAGGTTGTTATCGTCAGGAGCTGTGCAAACTGATGTGTGAACGGCTAAAACTCAGCACGTGGAAAGTGCAGCTAGGAGTCCTGCAGTCAATGAATGCCTTTTTTCAGGGGTAATTTACTCATGGTTCAGTTTTTTTATTTTGTCCACTCCCCCCAGCATTTTATATGTACAATGGAATTATTATAAATTTTAAATTTGATAGGTAAAGTGACATGATAAAAAGTGACAAGATAGAAATTGTTTGTGCCAGGAAGGATTTAGAATGTTTTCTTAGTAACTAGCATTTGCATCTTGCTTTCTGATTTGTATAGGTTAATGCTTTTAGAAGAAGAACATGCAGATCCTGAGGCTTTGGCTGAAATTCTCCTTGAAACTTGTAAATCAATCACATATTCTTTAGGTGAGTGTAGTAAACTGAAATTGATAAGGAGTCCTAATATATGTATATATTTTTTTTAAGAGATGGGATCTTGCTGTGTCACCCAGGCTGGAGTGCAGTGGCATGATCATAGCTCACTGTAACCTTGACTTTCTGGGCTCAAAAGATCCTCCCACCTCAGCCTCCCAAAGTAGCTCAGATTATAGGTGTGCACCACCATGCCTAGCTAAATTTTTTAATTTTTTGTAGAGATGGGGTCTTGCTGTGTTGCCCAGGCTCTTCTGGGCTCTAATTATTATATAAAGCTAATGAGCTAAGCTTCAAATATTTCCTACCTTGTCTGGAACTAAATTTCTAGAACTCTCCAACTTAATATACTCCATATGTATCCCTAAATGAGAATATTTTAACCTGGAACTATAATAGGATTTTACCATTTAGACCAGAAAAACCTTTGTGCTGAGTATTTATGAAATTTTTTTATTGGGAAATAGTTTAAAACTTACAGAGCAGCTGCAACAATAGTACATATAATACTTGTATACCAGCGGTCCCCAACCTTTTTGGCACCAGGGACCAGTTTCATGGAAGACAGTTTCAGTGGACAGGGGGTGCAGAGCTCACGTGGTGAGATGTGTCTGCTCACCTCCTACTGTGAGACCTGGTTCCTAAGTTTCATGGAAGACAAATTTCCCATGGACTGGGGGGCGGGAGGCGGAGTCAGGCGGTGATGTGTGGCCTGGGGTTGGGGACTGCAGCTGTATACATTTTACCTAGAATCATCTGTTAACATTTGGTCCCATTTGCTTTGTCATTTGGATGTCTATGTGTGTGGATTTTTTTCTGAACCACTTGATATGTGTATTGCTTACATCAATCCCTTTATTCCTGAATTCTTTAGTGTGCACTCTTTTATACACCACAGTACAGTTGTCAGCTTTAGGTAGCATAATGTGGATGCACTTTTTTTATCATTCATATTCTAGTTTGTTCATTTGACTAAGTAATGTTCTTTTTTTTTTTTGAGACAGAGTCTCACTGTGTTGCCCGGGCTAGAGTGCCGTGGCGTCATCCTAGCTCACAGCAACCTCAACCTCCTGGGCTCAAGCGATCCTTCTGCCTCAGCCTCCCGAGTAGCTGGGACTACAGGCATGCGCCACCATGCCCGGCTAATTTTTTCTATATATTTTTAGTTGTCCGATTAATTTCTGTCTATTTTTAGTGGAGACGGGGTCTTGCTCTTGCTCAGGCTGGTTTCGAACTCCTGAGCTCAAACAATCTGCCCGCCTCGGCCTCCCAGAGTGCTAGGATTACAGGCGTGAGCCACCGCGCCCGGCCAGTCATGTTCTTTATAGGATTTTTTCCCTCCCCTCCATTAGGGAATCCAGTCTAGGATCATTTATTGAATTTTGTTGTCCTATCTTTTTCGTTTCCATTAATCTAGAACAGTTCTTCAGCCTTTTTTTGTCTTACGTGACATTGACAGTTTTGGAGACTAAAGTTCTCCTCTCTCCCCTTTTTGAAAAACAGAATGTTTCTCTTTTGGTGTTTGTCCAGTGTTTCCTCATAATTAGATCCAGGTTATGAATTCCCAGTCGGGATACTACATTAGTGATGTATCCTCCTCACATTAAGAGGCTCACAGTGTCCATCTGTCCTCATTTGTGTTGTTAATTTTGATTACCTGGTCAAGGTACATCAGGTTTCTCTACTTTGTAGTTACTATTATATTTTTTCCCCTTGTGTCTAAAGGTAGCTTGTGGGGAAAAAAACGTTTACGACCATTCAAATAATCCGTTCCTCTTCAAAACTGTGTCTAATAAGGAGTCTGTGAGAAGACACTTTAAGACCATGCAAATACTTCTCTTCAAAATTTCTTCTCTAGATTTAGCATGCATTGATGATTCTTCCCTGAACCAATTTTTATGAAGATGATTTTCCAGCTCTAGCAGTTTCTCCATATTCACCATTTGGTAGTTGGAATTCTAGTGTAAGCAAGATTCCTCTCTTTTACCCAGCTTTTTATTTATCTATTACTATCTGTTAGTATTGATTCATGGATTTCTTCCCCCTTCAAATGGTTCATGGTTATTTTTCTTAATTAATTTGTTACTCAACTTGTCCCAGATTTGTCCAGCAGGAAGTCCCTTCAAGCTGACTCCTGTGTCCTTTTGAGAGGTCACCATCATTCTTTGTAGGACTTCTATACTTTGTAGCTTAACAAGGTGTTATAAGTTTATCTCATGCCTTCCCTGCCCTGGGTTTGGTTGTGTGTTAATTTTTTTGGTAGACAATTTTACTGTGAAGCAGGTAACATGTCAAAGAGTAGACACCAAGAAAGCATGTTTCGGTAGCAATTGTTAGAGGTAATGTGCTTTTATGAATAAAGAACTGGCAGCTAACAAACTTGTCTTTGCAGTGTTCCAGGCGTCCCTGACTTAGCCTAAACATGGTCTTACAGTGTTCTTTGGTAAAATGAAGGGGGGAGGGTCATGGAAACCTAAAGACTATTCTTAGGTGCCATATGAAGATGACTGTGTGTTTGAGAGAGTGTCTGTTAACCTCCCACTTCTAAAATGGATGTTTTAAATATTGTCATTTGTTGTGGTGATTGTTATATTTGGCCAAAAATTTGTTGCTGTTTTTTATTTTCCCAGAATAAAGAATGTGGGCATGTTGCACATTTCAAATATTTGACGATAATTAGCAAAAGGGAAGCTTCCTTAAAAAAACCAGACGTATCTTTCCATAGAGTTACCATTTGTGAACATCTTTCTTTTAAGAACACTAATCTGGCAGGTTCAGTTTTTAAGGCATACCTTATGAACTGTATGATTTTTCTTCTTAGAAAATAAGACCTACTCATCTGTGAGAACAGAAGCTTTATCTGTGATAGAATTGCTGCTTAAAAAACTTGAAGGTGAGTTCCTGATAGTTCTCATTGGAGGAACAGAAAGCCAGGACACTTTATGGCATATGTTTTTAGAAATGTTTTATTTTCTGTTTTTACTTATACTCTAAAAATATACTCTAAGCATATACTCTGAAGCACAAATTAGTATACACGTTTATGCAAGTATAAGGTACAAAGCTAAAACTATTAAATTTTATTTAATATTTACATTTGTTACTCTTTTAATTTGTATACTTTTAATGTGTTATTCAGCTATAGTTATCTCAAAGTAATCAAGTTTTTGTTCCCATCATGAATCCTGATTTAATCTTGGTCACAGGAAGTGGTTGACAGTGGTAGAATTTGCTGTGTATGTACAAAGAAGCAGAATGACACACTGAAAAGTAGAGTCGGAAAAACATTTTAACAGTTACCTACCTGAGTCTTCAAATTTGGTAGCAGTAGTTTTCTTTTCTTTTTTTTTTTTTATTTATTATTTCAGCAGCAGTAGTTTTCTTAATCTTATCTTTTTTTTTTCTGTTTTCTTTTTCTTAAACTTTATCAAGAAGCGCATTTCTTCTAATCTTCTATTGTGTCAATGGAAAAAGAAAACTGTTAGCATTTCTCTAGCGGTATATCTGCTACTAATTTCCAAAGGAGCCTCCTCCTCTTAATTGTTTTAACTTCATGGATTAAGAGTGTAGAAGATGGAAGAGTTTTCTCCACAGCTTTGTGTGTTTGCTCTTTGTACTTCTGTCTCTATCTTTGCTTAGCAATTTAAACACCTCTCTCAGGGCTCCATCAGATAGGCCTTTTAGACTCAGTAACACTAAACATCTCATAATCTCTTTTTTCCTTGTTGAAATAAAAGAGCAGGGCACTTAGTCATATTACCAGATTCTCAGTTTTCCAGATACGTACTAATACAGTCTAGATGAGGAATATGAAACTAAAAGGTTAAATAAGTAACTTGCTTGGAGCCACATTGGTAGAAAGTGGCAGAACCTTGTGAACAAGATTTAAGATTTGATATGCTTTCTTATTTTCTAAAATTTTCATTATGTATGTAGTTTTCTGATGCTTTCCTTAGAGAACAGAGTAACAAGAGTATCATGTTTATCAATCTGACCTTGCAGTTATGAAATTTGTTTCAAGATTTTTTTTTTTTTTTTTTTTTTGCTGACCACATCTTACAAAGTGGCCTTGTGGTGTTGTGGAAATGACTTGTTTGCTACTGTGTGCCTTGCCTTGGTACTTCCTTCTTCCCACTTTGTTTCAGCGCAGTTCACTTCTCTTCCTTCCACTGTTACTGGGGAAAGGAGATGAAACTACCTGATGTGCTTTCAGGCTATTGTCAGTAATTAGGTTTTGAGATACCTATTGAACCCGTGATCACTATATACTGATCTGTTATCAAGGGGTTGCTTTGCATTTATTTTGGGGATAGTGTATATGGAGAAAAAATCGTTTTAACTTTTTTTCCCTTGCTTGTTCTATAAGGATTGTCTGGGTTTTTTCCTTCTTTCTTTTTTCATTCAGAATCTAAACAGTGGGAATGTTTGACATCTGAATGCAGAGTGCTCCTGATTGAGTCTTTAGCTACTATGGAGACAGACAGCAGACCTGAGCTGCAGGAGAAAGCATCATTACTGAAGAAAACACTTGAAAATCTGGAATAAATTAGAAGGGGAAGAAACAAACAAGTGCCATGTTCATTGGGGGGTTGAAATGGTGGTATTCTTTGAAAAACCAAGTGGGGAAAAGTAAAGATTAATCTGTAGCATGCATCATTCCTTGGCTGAAATAAAAAAAAAAAAAGCCTTAAATTTTGTTTTTTATTAGCTTTATTTTACTCGATGTGTTTAAAGTATCTGGGCTGAGTGAGCTTAATGGAACCTTGAAAGTTTGAGAGGTGGTTGTAAAGGAAACTGGCAGAAATGTTATTAAAAGTTAAAGCTGTTACTAAAGGAATTATCAGACAAAGTTGCAGAGCAAGATGGATAAAAACCTTAGAGCTACATTCAAATTAAATAAAGTTATTTCAGGAAGGGATCCTGTAAATCACTTAGTCTAACCCTTTTCTTTTACACCTGAAGAAATAGGCTCTGAGATGACATAGGCCTGTGCTAAGGTCAGAACCTTGGTGTTTAATGTCCTGCCCAATATGTATGCTTTTTTTTTTTTTTTTTTTGACAACCTGCTGCCAAATCAGTGCTAACCCTAGCCTACCCAAGAAACTTCCAAGATGAGGTACTTTTAGGGTGGCATACATAGTCCTTGTATCAGAACTAAAGTGGCCCTTACCATTGGGTTCTTGAAAGTCACATCCGAACATTGTCATGTGGTTAGATGGTTGATTTTTAAAAAACGATTGTTTAGCATCTTTACAGATTGGGAGGGTGAATTCGGTCTCCATATGATAATTCTGACTGTCATTCTTTTCAGGAAGATGAAAGTAGTTAAGGACAAGATTACTCATCTTTCTATATCTCTGTGGTTGTGTATCTTCCAAAACCAAAAATAACAATGACAAAATCATAGACTGCCTTGATTTTGACCATTTATAATCTCAAAACTGTAATGACAAATTTGAAAGTTTTTACTCACTTTTATGCTAACAGTACGCCTTTATAGGGTAGAAGGAAAGCATTGTAATTAACCATCTGGGAATTACTCTTTTTTAATGCGTTTTCTCAAAATAACATGATACCACTCCAAGTAAATAATTGCACCTAGAGTTTTCCCCCTTCCTTCTACTGCTCAGGCCCCTGCCTAAAAGTGTAGGGCAAGCGGAAAAACAAATGTAACTTAAATGTTTATGGTAAACTGAGAACTCTGTAGCTCACCTTGGATTCCAGAGCACAAGACTGGTTTACATTCAGTACCGACCCGTTATTGACATTCATGCCAAGAACCCCCATGTTTATTCTTTTTGGTGGAAATTCCATGTTTATTCTTTTTGGTGGTCTGCATTGACCAATGTATTTCAAACTTTTTTTGGCTGAGTCGTAATAAAAATAACCTTTTACATCATGACTTAGAGTATGTGTGTGTGCGTGTGTGTATGTGTGTGCGTATCTGCATATAAAATCTTTAAATGTTTGGTGAAATAATACTCTTACTAATGTGTGATACCCTTTAATCACCCCCCCCCCCAGTTTAAATGCTCTTCAGATGCACTAAATTAATTTCCTGACTCACAACTGAGTTGCTGCTCACAGTTTGAAAAACACTGCCGTACATAGTACCTAGACTTGGCTGTATAGGTTTTGGGATTGCTTCTGATTGGAAAGGGGGAGGGTTGCAAATAAAAACTTACTTATTGCCAAAACATTATCTTTGCTAATAATGAAATATAATTGTGAGTTTTAGTAGCATCATGAATTTTAAGGGACCTATCATGGACTTCCATTTGAGAATGGCTTTTGCTTGGGGAAAAACCGACTTTGATGTTTTTCAGAAAGCTTATGGACTCTTAGGACTTGGTGTATTTCAGATCAGTATTTCCCCCTCCACGAGGTGCCCTCTGACACTTTAATTTACAGTACCTGGGATACTCTTCCTTGGCAAGAATGCAATGCAAGTCAGGTATTTTCAGAAAGGAAGAGTATAGGGCCAAGAATTCTTCTTGGTCTCTTCAAATGTTAACACCTCATCATTTTATGCTTTTAATGCTTTTTGTTATTTAATATTGGGAATTTCCGTTGGTGCTGAGATTGGTGCTAAGACACCAGAACCTTAGTGCTTTTTGCTATTGAATTACTGTACATTTATTTTAGCTTTCTAAGCGCATTGCTAACTTACACACTTACTGCCTTTATCTTGACCAGCCAACTTATTTGCACAACTAGTAATGCTAAGTCGTGTCTCACAGTGCAGCTTATGTTTGGTGTACATACACGTGTGCACATATGTTTATTTAAAAGGGTTTATAACTGAGAGTTTGTAATTGTGAAATTATGATACCGGTGAACAAATGGCAAAAGGACCCACCACATGTTTTTATCATTGGCCTTTGTTTTCCAAAGCCATCTGGAACAGATTTTGATTATTTTCTCTCTAGAATTATTCAGTGCTACTTGTCATACAAGTAACTAATTTGTAGGGTCTATATCAGATTCTTTGTTCCTGGAATTAGTGCACTAGATATCTTCACAAATTTCTTGGTATGTGAAAAGGAAATACCCAAAGTGTGGCAATTGGAAATCAGAACTATGAAGGTAATATGAAATTAACTTTTTTGTGATAAAGAGCAGCTGTTTCTTTAGTGAATGTTTTTATCCAATTCACAGTCCCAGTGTGTCTGCTTATACCACTATCTGCACAACAAAACCGACTGCCACCACATGCCCATTGCTTTCACCTTCCATCTTTTACTTGTGTACTTACAGGAAAAAGGAAAGAAAAAAGATACGACCTCGGTCTGAGTTCACACTACCTGCCCTTCATGGGGCATTTCTGCCTGCTGCTGCCACAGTATATTCCTGCTGCTTGTTAAGTCCGAGGAGTTATTCTGACATTGGCACTGATTGTAATGTACAAACTATTGTTAAATGGATGTATATATGACAGATTTTTATATTTTAGATGCGATGTGTTCACAGAATCTTCTGCAGTATGTACTCATCTGTCTAAGTGTGTGATGGTCTTACTTGAAAGGAAAATCCCCAGGAAGATATTAAATGGTAAATAAAAGCTGCACGATCTGTTCTTTCAGAGTAGTGCATTAATTTTTACTAGTTGTCCAGGAAAATAGCTCAACTGCCAAGGCATCGACAATTTATACTTAAAAAAAAAAAAAAAAAAAGGGAAGAAAGGCCCTACTGCCTGCCACATTCCAAGCCACCCGCAGTAAGTAGAATTGCTACTTAAGTGTTCGGGAATTCCAAGGCAAAGCAGAAACAAAAACAAGACACCCCAAACAACTGTTGTTAGATACTTGGAGAAAAGTTATTAAAAAATTTGATTTTCTGATAAAAGTAATCCCATATGAGCATGTAGAAACAACAAGCAGTTCTCCTTTTGACCAGGATTAATAGATGTGGCTATAGGCATAAAATGCCAGAGATACAGGCACAGCCTGTACTACCAAACAAATTTTAGGCTGTGGAAGATAGGCTTGAACGGTAAGAATTACCTTGCTTATTCTCTGGTAGCAGCCAATAAGCCTAAATTGTTCCCTCCTAGTACACTTTTCTGTCTTTCTTTTTTTCCTTTCAAACAGGTTCCAAGTTAATTGATTGGAATAACAATTTTTTTTTTTTCCTTAAAGACATAGGGTCTCACTGTGTCACACAGGCTGGAATGCAGTGATGCGATCATAGCTCACTGCAACTGTGAACTTCAGAGCTCAAGTCATCCTCCCACCTTAGCCTCCTGAGTAGTTGAGTCTCCAGGCACATGCCACCACGCCTGGCTAATTTTCTTTTCAGTTTTTGTAGAGCCGGGGTCCTGCTGTTGCCCAGGATGGTCTGGAACTTCTGGCCTCAAGCGATCTTCTTCAGCTCCCCAAAGTGCTAGGATTAATAGACCACGCCTGGCTAAATTTTTCTTACGTTTTTTGGAGACACAGGGTCTGCTGTGTGCCCAGGCTGGTCTCAAACTCCTGGGCTCAAGTGATCCTCTTGCCTCGGTCTCCCAAAGTGCTAGGATTACAGGCCTGGGCAACATAGTGAGACCTCATCTCCACAAAAAAATTTTTAAAAAGTGAAAAATAATGTTATAAAAATTAGAAATGATCAGCCTTTCAAACGATGCTGATTGATGATACTTGCATTTAAGTAGCATTAACAAAACCTTTATTAAAAAATATAAAAGATAGAAAACAGCTAATAGGAATACCTGTTTTTGTTTGGGTATTCTTGAAAAGAATACCTTAAAACCAATTTTGGGTATTGGTGATGGTGAGATACGTAATTCTATTATGCTACTTTTGATTTCAGAACAGTGTTCAAATACAAAATCTTTTCTGAACATCATTTGAGGCAAGTATTTTTTGAATATTTTATTTTAGCACTATAAAGATGTTCTCTGTTTCTGGCCTTCAAAACATTGTGATACCTGTGGCTATTTGTTCAAATTGTTTCCCTGGATGTCGTGTAATTTTTATGTTTTCATGGTTTTCCCTGTACTTTAACTATGATGTACCTATGTGCATTTCTTCATATTTATCCTGCTAGAATTTTGCTTAGATATTTGAATTTCTAAATGTGTGCATTTCACCAAATCTGGGATTTTTTTTTTTTTTTGTCATTGTTTTCTCAAAAAATTTTTTTTTTCTGTACCACTTTCTCTTTCTGGAACCCTAGTTAAATCTATGCCATATCATTTGATATTATTCTACAGGTCTCAGTCATTTTAAAAAAACCTATCTTTAGATTCACTTACTCCTCTGCCATATCCATTCTGATATTAAAGCCATTCAGTGAATTTTTATTTCAGATATTTTAATCCTTAGTGCTAAATTTTCCATTTGATTCTTTTTTATATTTTTAATTTTTCTATTTCCAATTTTTTCGTTCATTAAGTTTTTTTTTTTAACTTCGTAGAGCATAATTATAATAACTGCTTTATGAGTTCTTGTCTGATAGCTACACATTTGGGTCATCTTGAGTTTGGTCTTTGTTGATTGCCTCTCCCCCATAACCCCATTTTCTGGTTCTTCACATATCCAATATTTGGGGATTATACCCTAGACATTGTGACTGTGATGTTGTAGAGACTGTGGACTCCATTCTTCCAAGGAGTTGCTTTTCTTTTAGCAGGTAGTTAACGTAGTTGGACTCAAACTGCAAAATTATCTCATCTTCTGTGGGTGGTAGCATAGAGCTTAGGTCAGTTTTTTTTTTTTTTTTTTATCTTGGTTGAGCTGTTTGCAGTCTGCCCTGAACATAGGCAGGTCAGAGATCAGTCACAGAGTTGGGCAGAGTTGACACATAGAAACTTTGGTTTTCCTTCTCTGCTGTTTTCTTTCCAGAATTTTCCCCCTAACTTTTTGTCCTGGGCTCTGCCTTCCTCAGGCCAGAAAGATGGTGATTTTCAATGGGAGCTTTAGCTGTTTTGTGCCACACTTAGACTATGCTTTCCCCCAGGACAAAGCCAGGAAACTCGTGTTGGCCCCTTACATGTTTTGGTTGTCCTCCAAAATCTACCTGACTCTTGACTCTCCAGAGCCTTAAGATAATTGGCTTTTGTATTTTTTCCATTGTTTATAGTCTTTATGTATGGGTCAGTCTTCTGGGAAGTAACTCCATTATACTGGAAGCAAAATTTGAGAATTTTTTTTTTTTAAATTATACAAAACTAAACATGCCCTTACCATATGACTGTGCTTATTAGCTCGTTGTTCACCCAAATGAATTGAAAACCTACAAAAGGATGTTTATAGCAACTTTATTCATAATTGCCAAAACTTGGAAGCAACCAAGATATCCTTCAGTAGGTGAATGGATAAATAAGCTGTGGTACATCCAGACAGTGGAGTATTATCCAGTGCTGAAAGGGAATGAACTATCAAGCCATGAAAAGACACGGAGGAACGTTAAATGCATATTACTCATTGAAAGAAGCTGATCTGAACAGGGTACATTCCGTATAAGTCCAGCTGTATGACATTCTGAAAAAGGCAAAAGTATGGAGACAGTAAAAAGTCAGTGGTTGCCTGAAATTAGGGGAAAGCGAAGGATAAATAAATAGACAAAGCACAGAGGATTTCTAGGGCAGTAAAAATTCTCTTTGTGAGACTATGGTAGTGAATGTGTCATTACGTATAGAATGTATACCAGAAGAGTGATTCCCAAGGCAAATTATGGACTTAGGGTGATGATGTGTGTCAGTGTAACTTCATCAGTTGTGACAAATGTACCACTGTGGTACAAGATATTGATAGTGGCTGTGAATGTGTACGGGAAGGGGATATATGGGTACTCTCTGTACCTTCTTCTCAATCTTGCTGTGAACCTGAATGTGCTCTAAAAGAATGTGTATTAAAAAAAATTATTTTTAGACAAATCCAAAAAAAATAAGATTTTATAGGCTTATTTTAGATTAGGAAGGTTATAAATGCTTGTTGCACAAATTACAGACCATTTTAAAGAAGAAAATGAAGGTCACCTATATTCGACCATCCAGAGATAATGGTGTTAATATTTTGAGGACTAATATTCCAGGAATAATAACCTAATGACATAATGTGATGAATGGAATGTTATTAATTTTAAGATGAAAGTGATAGATGCCATTTTGTTTATACTTAAAACAAATTTCTATGTGTTAAATATTGAACTCAGCTTTTTTTTTTTTAATTTCAGAATGCGTACAGGACTATGCCAGTCCTCTATTGATGATACCTATACGTTGCTTATTTTATTTTCCTTTCTAAACAAGGCTATAATATGCATCCTTGACACTCAACTTGGAACGTCTGTTCAGTTACTTTATTTGAATAATTCTTATAAATGAAATTGCCAGATTGGAACTTAAGAGTGTTAAGGTGTTTTGTTATTTAAGTGGAAGTAGCACAAAGAAGAAAGGAATTAATTTCTTATTTAGCCTTATAACAGTCATAGACATTTCTCTTCCTTTTATCCTAAATATAATGATATACAAGTGGATATATGATACTGTCTTAAATTGAGTCATTATATGTTTGGTTATCATTGGCTAAAAAGTTGCAAAATCATTTACTCGAAGTATCAACCATTTTACCACTGAAACCAAATCATTTGTCTCTCTTCTGTGAGTTCTATGTGGCCACTAAATGCAGGACCTGCTGTTTATATGCTTTCAGGTGTTGATTTTATCCTGAATGTTATGATGCTTGCTTTTTACACAATTTCAAAGAAAAATACATGATCATTGTGAAACTCCAGTAATCAAATAGTAACCACTGCTTTGTGTATATATACATGCAATATTTTAAAAATTAACACAAAATTGAATATAAAACAAGTTTTCTTATTTTCTCCCATCTCCTCAACAGTTTTAGAAATAAAGGAGGTAAAATGTCAAATTGAGCTCTACTGACTTAGCTAAGACTTATGAAAGTATTCATATTCCCAAGAGTCATGTTCTCATCTCTGAATTACTTCAGTAGCAAATTTTTAATGTTTTTGCTACTTAGTTGATTTATATATTTGTGCAGTGGTTCTGTTTGTTCTCTTCTAGTGATCTTACAGCTGTGATCAGCAAACTACGCCCTACAGACCAAATCCAGCCCTCTCACTGCGTGTTTTTGTAGATGAAGTATTATTGGAACACAACCTGGCCCATTTATTTATGTATAGTGTGTGGCTGCTTTCAAGCAGAGTTCAGTCGTTGTGACAGAGACCATAAGGTCCACAAAGCCTAGAATATTTACTATCTGGCCCTTCAAGAAAAAGCTTGACCTCTGTCTTGGAGCATTCATAGAATACAATGGAAAGGGGAGGTGTACAAATATATCAAATAAGCTTCCTCTTTCTTTTTTCTTTTTTTTTTTTTTTTGAGACAGAGTCTTGCTCTGTTGCCGGGGCTTGAATGCTGTGGCATCAACCTAGCTCACAGCAACGTCAAGCTCCTGGGCTCAAGCAATCCTCCTGCCTCAGCCTCCCGAGTAGCTGGGACTACAGGCATGCACCACCATGCCCGACTAATTTTTTCTATATATTTTTAGTTGTCC